>JAHPZR010006125.1:0-15188 GCA_019787425.1 Platygyra sinensis
CCCTTACGAAAATAGTGCCTATTTTATATCTATTTTATTCCTATTTTATATGCTATTTTATTCCTATCACTTTTGTATTTTTTCACTATTTTCCCGGACTATTTTAAAGCAATTTTTTACCTATTTTAAACCTATTATTTTGAAACAAAAAATAGCCAAAAAATAGTCCAGAGCATTGACCAAAACTTGCGTAAATTAGCTTTAAAATAGCTTTAAAATAGGCATAAAATTGATGAGAAAATAGTATTAAAATAGCGTGAATGAAACAAGTTGGAAATAAAATAGGCTGAAAATAGCCTTAAAATAGTAATAAAACAGGGATAAAATTGGGATGAAGAGGAAATTACCTTGGAAAACAGGCTTAAAATAGCTTTAAAATAGTCATAAAACAGGGTTAAAATAGCTTTAAAATAAACATGAAACAGGCCTAAAATAGCTTTAAAATAGACATAAAACAGGGTTAAAATAGATTTAAACTAGACATAAAACAGGCTTAAAATAGCTTTAAAATAGACATAAAACAGGGTTAAAATAGCCTTACGATAGCCTTATAACAGGGTTGAAAATAGCTATAAAATAGGACACATGAGAGCCTCATTTCTAAAGCCATTGAACAATGAGATTTATGAAATTGCAAATGTGCCATGTGAAATAAATATAAAGCCAGGTCAAAGGCCCAGCATTATAAAAAGTAGCGACATTAAATGTGACTGTTCACAGAAGCAAGAAGCAAATGGCAATTTAAACAACATAAGTACCAAAATACAAATTATGACTCGATCACCAACATGAACCTTCCATATAATTTACAGTCTTGATGAAAATCACCAAGACTTTTTGCCCAGTATCCACGGGAAGAGCCCACACTAGATTAAAGACCAGCTGAAACATCTTGTTTCTGTTCATGATTTATTTTATTTGCTAAAATCCAAGGGTTTCTTTGTGTCATACAGTTTGAAGCTTATACTGACATCTTTGTTCAGAATTCAGAGTTTAGAAGCACTCAAGTCAAGACTACTACACTGCATTTTCCAAGTCCAACAGATTATAATTGCAATATATAGTGAAAGTGTCATCGCTCATGTTTGTGAATTGCTTTTCACTTAGCTTTTTCACCATGTAGTTTCGTCTACTTCAAGCTTTTCTGCTTCAATAGCTGTAGAAGAGATAGGCACACAACAACATGTGATTAAAATCATATCATAAGTTTGTGTTCTCTTTGAACCCTGATGGCAACTGATCATAAAAGAAAAACGCGTTCAGATCGACCACTATGGCATGCTTTAAACTGTTTTAGGTTTAAGTTACGATTGCAATGTAGAGAAGCTGAAATAGACAAGAAGAAAGACCCAAGAGAGACAAAGGTAGATCCAAAACGGCCAAGATCGAGTTTAGTGATACTTGTAAATATATTGGTGTACAGATCATCAAAAACACCATCTTAACTCTCAATCCAGAAGCCTTATGATACTTTATACTTACAATCTCTTGAAGAGTCAACAGATCCAGATTTTTGGGCTTTCAAACATCTTCAAAGTCTTCAAACCGTCCTTTCAAACTTCGTTCAGTGACCGTTGAAACGAGCGCCTTTCTCAGAACATTGCATCATGGGTTATGGCAAACTCGTCCCCAGGGTCTTATCAACATTAGAATCCAAGATGGTGGTTCATGCGGTGCACCGAAAACTCGACTTTTTACTGAATTTAAAGGCCTGACACAGGCTGGAAAGTGTTCAGACATCATTTGAAGAATAGTATAACTATCCCAAGAAATTACTCTTACAGAGTTAAAACTATATACTTTTAAGAAGCAGGGAATGCATGGTGCTGTTTATGAAGAAGTCTCATGTGGCAAGTGATTGTCATCTCTTTCTCATCCAACCTGTGTGTTCCTAAAGGTACATTAACCGTTTTGTAATGCACGTTTCTAAAGGAAAACTGAATGTCAACATTAATACTTGATTCAAGCTTCTCAAATGCCAGATTTCCATAATTAAACCCCGGCATGTACTGTTGTTTGATTGTGATGGAATAATTTGTAGAACCTATAGATTCATTGTTGAAGTTCTTACAGCCTGAAAATCATGATTTGCACCGTAACAATTTAGCGAATCTTGAATTGATGAATAATACAAAATAAAATATGGTGATATTTTATCACAAATACACATGTACTTTGCCATTTCTAACTATGGTTTGGGTGCCTAGGATAAAATAGGATTAAAATAGACTACTTTATGCATATTATTGCAATGAAAAAGACAGGGGTCAAACCAACATCCACAAACAGGAATAAAATAGTGTATTTTAAAGCTATTTTGTCATTAGTCAAAGTTGACTCAAATAAAATAGGATTTCATAGCCTATTTTATGTCTATTTTGCAAAGGAGAAAGTCATCGCCTTTGCCACCCAAAGAAAAAATAGGGATAAAACAGTCTATTTTGCAGGATTTTTTCGGAAAATACAAATAAAATACCCCACTTCGTTCTATCTTGCTTAAAAATAGGTTTAAAATAAATGTAAAACACAAATAAAATAGAAGCCCTATTTTCTTCATCTGGTAAACTAGGAATAAAATAGAGATTTGCAAGGATAAAATAGGAAAAAAATAGATGTGATAGCATTAAAATAGCCTTAAAATAGAAATAAAATAGGGTTATTTTTGTAAGGGAAAATATAATACTCATTCCTTAAATGCTTGAAATCCACATACATGCAGCCGAAGATAAACACAGTGAACATGAACTAGTAAACAAAGAAAACATGCAGCCGAACTTAGATAAACTCAGTGAACACGGGCCAAACAAGAGACTAAACCAATACATGCAGCCGAAGGTTAGCGCAGTGAACACGAACTAAACAAGAGACTAAAGTCTTCCAAACGTTAATTAAAAGACTTCATAACATTTTTTTACAATTTATTGACATAGGTTGTTTCTTTAATTTCTAGGTCCACGAATCTTCCAAAGAGAGCTGTCTTGTTGAGATCGTGATAAGGTTATGTGTATCTCAAAATAAAATTTGTATGAAATCATATCATGTGTTTTCGAAATATCTGCCTCGTCTCACACACTAAATTTAGCGAAGAACTCTCTCGAATAACTGACTTACGCTATAAATACGTAGCTTCTTTGTAGCAAGATTAACTGCTGTTAACTGTTCATTTTCGGATTTGACGTTTGCCACTGTCAGCTGCATACACACTGTCGTAAAGTAGACAATAATAAAAGGCTACTTCACTGTGATATGTGCTCAATAAATCTCTCCAATGTTCTTTTATACATCAATGCAGCTCTACGGAAATTTCCATGTTTCTTTGGGCAGCAAGGATACACTGATACAAGGAAATTTCCGTATACTTTTCGCCATACCACTGACAAGGTACCTTGCAACGAAGATTATGGCAAGGTAAGGAGAGGTCCATGTACGTTCCCATGTGTTTCTTTGCAAGGAACATGGAAATGTCCATGTACCTTGCCATATGTTTCATCTCAAGGTAAATGGAAAGTTCCATGTATCTTGCCATATGTTTCATCTCAAGGTACATGGAAATTTCCATGTACCTTGCCATATGTTTCGTTGCAAGGTACATCGAAATTTCCATGTACCTTGCCATAGTTGTTTCGTTGCAAGGTACACGGAAATTTCCATGTACCTTGCCATATGTTTCATCTCAAGGTACATGGAAATTTCCATGTACCTTGCCATATGTCTCGTTGCAAGGTACATGGAATTTCCATGTACCTTGCCATATGTTTCATCGCAAGGTACATGGAAATTTCCATGAACCTTGTCATATGTCTCGTTGCAAGGTACATGGAAATTTCCATGTACCTTGCCATATGTTTCATCTCAAAATACATGGAAATTTCCATGTACCTTGCCATATGTTTCGTTGCAAGGTACATGGAAATTGCCATGTACCTTGCCAAATGTTTGCATGTGAGGTAAATTGCCTGCGAGTTACATGGAAATGTCCATGTTCCCTACAGGCTTTGCATTTCACATGCGTTACCTTTGGAAGAAATCATGCTCTTTGAGATAAATTTTACCACATGAAGTGACTTTTTGGCAACATTTAACTTATTCTTTAGAAATCTTGCCAGCCTTAATTTGCTTTTGACCACCTTTGGTAAGAATTTCATTAAAGTGGCTGATTATTGCCAAAAAATTGGCATTTTAGAATATCCCGTTTGTTTTTAGAACGTGTTTTACAGCAAATGTGTGATTTTGCACACGAATGCACACATTTCGCACACGATTTCCTTCTTTTGGTATTCGTTCTGTTAAAAAACCATTTCACTGTAAATGGAGTACTTTAGCTTTTACTGTCACAAACGAATTTGGGCTGGTTTTTTGGTTCTATTAAATTTAACATTGCATGTGAGGTTATAAGCTGAAAATCTGTTGACAAAAGAAAATATTGAAAGAATGTATTGTTTGTTTTAACAGTCCAACGACAGAACATTGACAGTAGTGGTGGAGTTTATAGTAGTTCCCAATTCATACACTGTTAAGGCGAAACCAAGGCAGGATTATGAAGAAGAGGATCCTCTTCCCACCATTCCTTGGCTGGATGTTCTTGTGTGTAGTTGTAATTGTTCGTCTTTTCCAAGAATTGGAAATATTGTTGTAAATGCCAACAATGGTAACAAAGAAAACCCATATGAATTGGAGTTAAGTGATGACTGTGAATCGGAGGAAGACATCCCTGGAGACATTGAGGTATCAATTCAAGAATCAGATAGTAATGAGCAGGATGATAATAATAATAATTATGCTGGTGCTGCTGCCAATGATGACAATGATGATGGCAATCAATGTGTTGGAGACATTACTGAAAAGTTCACAGAATATTTCGCCCTCAAAGGTAGCAGCTACCATGAAGACTGTCAAAAAGCATTAAAGAGATGTAAACAGTTACAACTAAGCTAACAAGACATTGAAATGAGAGTGAACCCTGAGCCTATGAACATTCGGGATAAAAATGCCATTCTTGTAGAGGCCCATCTTGATACGAGTGGGCTACATACAAAAAGAAAAAAATCAGAAAAGTGACTGCAGCTATAAAGAACAATGAAATAGACAATGTGAGATTCAAGTCCATTGGATTTATGTTCATTCCAGATTTGAATGACTGGTTATATCAGCCTCGTATTTTGATCACAAAATCACATCCCTGGCTACCCACAGATGCTAACTACAAATACAATGACAATTTAGATTAACTCTTTATTTAATATCTATACTGAAGCCATTGAAAGTTTCATTTATTGATGTCTCGAAATGTGCATTGCTAAATAGCTTTTACCAAGAATCATCCATACCTTTTTATCCAAAAATTTAAAAACAGTAATTGTGTAAATTCATTGAAATAATTTTTTTTTGATTCGTTCAGCCCCTGAAATGTGACCCATCCAGTGACACATCCCCCTCACTCTTTTTTTGTAACATTCATCAATTACTCTGTGATGAACACACTCCCAGCCCCACCCCCCTTCCAGGCTAAATTCCATGCAAGGGGTTTTACATACAATGGTTGATTTTTGAAATTAAAATGGTTTTTCATATTGCTGCTCATGAGTCGTGGGACACAAGGCATATATATTTAGTAAATAATAAAAGACCCAGTAGTATTCAGAATGGAACAATGCCTTTCAAAAACTCCCTTGGTGCAATAACCGAACCTAATTGGTTGTTGGGAGAGGGGGGAGCAGGGAAGATTCTGTATTTGCGCATTTCATACTGCAAAAAGTAAAAACACATTTAGTGATTGCAACTCAAACTTTAATGAATAAATACGTAACAGTAAAAAACTATTACATTGTTTAATCAGTATAACTTTGCTTACATTGAAAGAAATTATCTAGCTATATTTTCATGCACGACCTCTCTAAACAACAGTCATGCTGGCTCAAAAGTTTCAACAATAACCCTGAAAAGTAAAGGTTTATTTACACATCTGAATATAACTCTAGAGGTTAAAACGAGATACAGTGAAGTGATCACTTTCATACCCAAAACTTGATTTTCTTGTCCAGTAAAAGAATGGCTCAGAACTTTCACAATTCCCCCTGACATTTCATTGCATTTTACAGTATTTACATGTTAAAATTGTTGAAAAAGATATTTTTCTTTCCATGATTTTTACATTTTTACTGTTAAATAATGTTGTTTACCTTTATGACTGCACAAGCCATTAATTCCAATTCAAACAATTTATCAAATGATAATAATAATAAGAATATTTGCCTGGCAAATATGAGCTGTATTGAAGAATTTCAGCTGGTACTGGATCAGCCCAAATGGCATGCGGTCTAAAGGAAGAATGGGTGTTATCCCATCCTCTCTTTTCAGCAATGATTCTGCACAGGAAGTACACCACATTTGGTTTGTTTTGGCGTTCAGGACGATTTCTTTTCTTGTCGTGGCATCGTTTACTTTACTTTCTTTTGTAGGAGTAGCCATCACTAAGTTAAAAAAGAAGACCCATGTTTATTTAAGTGTTTATATAAAAACGATTGTGAGATACAAAATGCTTAAACTAAACAAAACGTAAAGCGGCCATTCGATTGAAACGCCCGGTTGGTAACGAAGCAGCGAGCGCGCCAATTTCATACAGAGCATACATTTCACAGCTCGTTGAGTGCAAACAAAGGGATTTTCAATGGATTGAAATCGGGTCAATACAAAGCGACCTTAGGCGACCTTTGTATACATTTCACTCATAACTTATTCTTCTTTCACGTGATAGCACTTGGAAGGAAAGGCCTCCACGAAAAAGTGACGATTTGAAGGTTTTAAAATAAGCGTTTTTAGCGATAAATGACGCGCCAAATATCACGAACAAATTACGTACAACGAACTACATTTAATCAGGCTTTCAAATGTTATTATGCCCCCCCCCAAAAAAAACAAACACAATAAAGAAGTGACAAAGAATTATACCTTACCATTTTTGGATCCATTTCATTCCGCATTGACGTAAAAAACCGGTCCTGAAATCTCTCAAAATCGACTCCCCGATGAAACGTGATCGAAAATGTTGCGAAATGATATAAATCCCGTCGCGCAAAGTCTCTGGGAAGAGGTTTCCAATCCTCCTTGGCTTGCGTGATGAGCACAACATGTGCGCACTAACAAAGTAGGCACCGTCCTTAAGATAAAGTAACAACGTCTACTTGTCACTTTAAGAAGCTGTCATGTTATGTTATACAAAGTTTACACACAAATTTCGCGATACATTGGAAAACATGCATGAGGCTGGCATATATTAGGTGCGGTTACACGGGGCACTTTCACCGTGGTAAATTGTCCTTTTACCATGGGAAACTGTATTTAGTAGTGTGACCGACGTTTCCCGAGGTAAATTTCCCGTGTTAAATATCCATGGATACGTCAAAAAGATCATATGAAGCGCCCATGACATTTAACGTGGTAAGGTGCAATGGTGTTTGGATGCCCAAGGTAGAAGAGCCAATCACGATACTCCGTTTGACAGGAACACGTAACCGCAGAGTTTCTTCTTTCATTCGCGCCGGAAGGAAGAACTGTGACTATGGCGGAATTTCGGGCAATGCTGTAAGTATTTTATGTATTTCAATTGATTTCTCTACCTGTTTACTAAACCGGCTATTTTAACAGCGGCTAAGACCAAAATTATTTTTAATCTTATTAGAAATTCGAATATGCATGGTGATTTGTACGATGGAGTGCTCTTCAACCGGCGATACAAGACACGAGAACCTAACGAACATCAAGCTGGAAACGTCCGGCTATGATTAGTAATCTGTCCTGGTTATCAGCAAAGTCAGCAGTTTCACACTAATATATGTATTAGTCACGATGAAAATCCTTCTCGCAGTGAAAGTCCGTCGGATTCTTCAAGTTCTGGCTCAGAGAAATGTAAACAAACGGTGCCGTGGGAAGCGACCAAAGTCAAGATCCTTATCTCTGCATACACCACCAAGAAAATCTGAAGAACCCCAACAGTAGTAAGGGAAAAATCTGTATGAGAAAAAGAATTTTTAAACTGTTACTGAACATTGCAAAACGGCAAAGGAGAAGTGGCGAGCACTGTTCGGGAAATAAATACACCAAACATTTGCGTGACATTTGTTTTACCTTGGGAAATCGCTATTCGCGTGTAACCGCTGGAACCTTGGTATCATGTACTAAACCCAAGTGTGATGTACCGCGGGAAAATTTACCATGGGAAATGCCATTTACCGTGCTGTGTGTAACCGCACCTATTGTTTTCTTTCAGGAGCCCAAGCGAAACATTTCGCAACATTTTCGATCACGTTTCATCGGGGAGTCGATTTTGAGAGATTTCAGGACCGGTTTTTTACGTCAATGCGGAATGAAATGGATCCAAAAATGGTAAGGTATAATTCTTTGTCACTTCTTTATTGTGTTTGTTTTTTTTGGGGGGGGGCATAATAACATTTGAAAGCCTGATTAAATGTAGTTCGTTGTACGTAATTTGTTCGTGATATTTGGCGCGTCATTTATCGCTAAAAACGCTTATTTTAAAACCTTCAAATCGTCACTTTTTCGTGGAGGCCTTTCCTTCCAAGTGCTATCACGTGAAAGAAGAATAAGTTATGAGTGAAATGTATACAAAGGTCGCCTAAGGTCGCTTTGTATTGACCCGATTTCAATCCATTGAAAATCCCTTTGTTTGCACTCAACGAGCTGTGAAATGTATGCTCTGTATGAAATTGGCGCGCTCGCTGCTTCGTTACCAACCGGGCGTTTCAATCGAATGGCCGCTTTACGTTTTGTTTAGTTTAAGCATTTTGTATCTCACAATCGTTTTTATATAAACACTTAAATAAACATGGGTCTTCTTTTTTAACTTAGTGATGGCTACTCCTACAAAAGAAAGTAAAGTAAACGATGCCACGACAAGAAAAGAAATCGTCCTGAACGCCAAAACAAACCAAATGTGGTGTACTTCCTGTGCAGAATCATTGCTGAAAAGAGAGGATGGGATAACACCCATTCTTCCTTTAGACCGCATGCCATTTGGGCTGATCCAGTACCAGCTGAAATTCTTCAATACAGCTCATATTTGCCAGGCAAATATTCTTATTATTATTATCATTTGATAAATTGTTTGAATTGGAATTAATGGCTTGTGCAGTCATAAAGGTAAACAACATTATTTAACAGTAAAAATGTAAAAATCATGGAAAGAAAAATATCTTTTTCAACAATTTTAACATGTAAATACTGTAAAATGCAATGAAATGTCAGGGGGAATTGTGAAAGTTCTGAGCCATTCTTTTACTGGACAAGAAAATCAAGTTTTGGGTATGAAAGTGATCACTTCACTGTATCTCGTTTTAACCTCTAGAGTTATATTCAGATGTGTAAATAAACCTTTACTTTTCAGGGTTATTGTTGAAACTTTTGAGCCAGCATGACTGTTGTTTAGAGAGGTCGTGCATGAAAATATAGCTAGATAATTTCTTTCAATGTAAGCAAAGTTATACTGATTAAACAATGTAATAGTTTTTTACTGTTACGTATTTATTCATTAAAGTTTGAGTTGCAATCACTAAATGTGTTTTTACTTTTTGCAGTATGAAATGCGCAAATACAGAATCTTCCCTGCTCCCCCCTCTCCCAACAACCAATTAGGTTCGGTTATTGCACCAAGGGAGTTTTTGAAAGGCATTGTTCCATTCTGAATACTACTGGGTCTTTTATTATTTACTAAATATATATGCCTTGTGTCCCACGACTCATGAGCAGCAATATGAAAAACCATTTTAATTTCAAAAATCAACCATTGTATGTAAAACCCCTTGCATGGAATTTAGCCTGGAAGGGGGGTGGGGCTGGGAGTGTGTTCATCACAGAGTAATTGATGAATGTTACAAAAAAAGAGTGAGGGGGATGTGTCACTGGATGGGTCACATTTCAGGGGCTGAACGAATCAAAAAAAAATTATTTCAATGAATTTACACAATTACTGTTTTTAAATTTTTGGATAAAAAGGTATGGATGATTCTTGGTAAAAGCTATTTAGCAATGCACATTTCGAGACATCAATAAATGAAACTTTCAATGGCTTCAGTATAGATATTAAATAAAGAGTTAATCTAAATTGTCATTGTATTTGTAGTTAGCATCTGTGGGTAGCCAGGGATGTGATTTTGTGATCAAAATACGAGGCTGATATAACCAGTCATTCAAATCTGGAATGAACATAAATCCAATGGACTTGAATCTCACATTGTCTATTTCATTGTTCTTTATAGCTGCAGTCACTTTTCTGATTTTTTTCTTTTTGTATGTAGCCCACTCGTATCAAGATGGGCCTCTACAAGAATGGCATTTTTATCCCGAATGTTCATAGGCTCAGGGTTCACTCTCATTTCAATGTCTTGTTAGCTTAGTTGTAACTGTTTACATCTCTTTAATGCTTTTTGACAGTCTTCATGGTAGCTGCTACCTTTGAGGGCGAAATATTCTGTGAACTTTTCAGTAATGTCTCCAACACATTGATTGCCATCATCATTGTCATCATTGGCAGCAGCACCAGCATAATTATTATTATTATCATCCTGCTCATTACTATCTGATTCTTGAATTGATACCTCAATGTCTCCAGGGATGTCTTCCTCCGATTCACAGTCATCACTTAACTCCAATTCATATGGGTTTTCTTTGTTACCATTGTTGGCATTTACAACAATATTTCCAATTCTTGGAAAAGACGAACAATTACAACTACACACAAGAACATCCAGCCAAGGAATGGTGGGAAGAGGATCCTCTTCTTCATAATCCTGCCTTGGTTTCGCCTTAACAGTGTATGAATTGGGAACTACTATAAACTCCACCACTACTGTCAATGTTCTGTCGTTGGACTGTTAAAACAAACAATACATTCTTTCAATATTTTCTTTTGTCAACAGATTTTCAGCTTATAACCTCACATGCAATGTTAAATTTAATAGAACCAAAAAACCAGCCCAAATTCGTTTGTGACAGTAAAAGCTAAAGTACTCCATTTACAGTGAAATGGTTTTTTAACAGAACGAATACCAAAAGAAGGAAATCGTGTGCGAAATGTGTGCATTCGTGTGCAAAATCACACATTTGTAAAAACAAACGGGATATTCTAAAATGCCAATTTTTTGGCAATAATCAGCCACTTTAATGAAATTCTTACCAAAGGTGGTCAAAAGCAAATTAAGGCTGGCAAGATTTCTAAAGAATAAGTTAAATGTTGCCAAAAAGTCACTTCATGTGGTAAAATTTATCTCAAAGAGCATGATTTCTTCCAAAGGTAACGCATGTGAAATGCAAAGCCTGTAGGGAACATGGACATTTCCATGTAACTCGCAGGCAATTTACCTCACATGCAAACATTTGGCAAGGTACATGGCAATTTCCATGTACCTTGCAACGAAACATATGGCAAGGTACATGGAAATTTCCATGTATTTTGAGATGAAACATATGGCAAGGTACATGGAAATTTCCATGTACCTTGCAACGAGACATATGACAAGGTTCATGGAAATTTCCATGTACCTTGCGATGAAACATATGGCAAGGTACATGGAAATTCCATGTACCTTGCAACGAGACATATGGCAAGGTACATGGAAATTTCCATGTACCTTGAGATGAAACATATGGCAAGGTACATGGAAATTTCCGTGTACCTTGCAACGAAACATATGGCAAGGTACATGGAAATTTCGATGTACCTTGCAACGAAACATATGGCAAGGTACATGGAAATTTCCATGTACCTTGAGATGAAACATATGGCAAGATACATGGAACTTTCCATTTACCTTGAGATGAAACATATGGCAAGGTACATGGACATTTCCATGTTCCTTGCAAAGAAACACATGGGAACGTACATGGACCTCTCCTTACCTTGCCATAATCTTCGTTGCAAGGTACCTTGTCAGTGGTATGGCGAAAAGTATACGGAAATTTCCTTGTATCAGTGTATCCTTGCTGCCCAAAGAAACATGGAAATTTCCGTAGAGCTGCATTGATGTATAAAAGAACATTGGAGAGATTTATTGAGCACATATCACAGTGAAGTAGCCTTTTATTATTGTCTACTTTACGACAGTGTGTATGCAGCTGACAGTGGCAAACGTCAAATCCGAAAATGAACAGTTAACAGCAGTTAATCTTGCTACAAAGAAGCTACGTATTTATAGCGTAAGTCAGTTATTCGAGAGAGTTCTTCGCTAAATTTAGTGTGTGAGACGAGGCAGATATTTCGAAAACACATGATATGATTTCATACAAATTTTATTTTGAGATACACATAACCTTATCACGATCTCAACAAGACAGCTCTCTTTGGAAGATTCGTGGACCTAGAAATTAAAGAAACAACCTATGTCAATAAATTGTAAAAAAAATGTTATGAAGTCTTTTAATTAACGTTTGGAAGACTTTAGTCTCTTGTTTAGTTCGTGTTCACTGCGCTAACCTTCGGCTGCATGTATTGGTTTAGTCTCTTGTTTGGCCCGTGTTCACTGAGTTTATCTAAGTTCGGCTGCATGTTTTCTTTGTTTACTAGTTCATGTTCACTGTGTTTATCTTCGGCTGCATGTATGGATTTCAGCATTTAAGGAATCAAAAATAACCCTATTTTATTTCTATTTTAAGGCTATTTTAATGCTATCACATCTATTTTTTTCCTATTTTATCCTTGCAAATCTCTATTTTATTCCTAGTTTACCAGATGAAGAAAATAGGGCTTCTATTTTATTTGTGTTTTACATTTATTTTAAACCTATTTTTAAGCAAGATAGAACGAAGTGGGGTATTTTATTTGTATTTTCCGAAAAAATCCTGCAAAATAGACTGTTTTATCCCTATTTTTTCTTTGGGTGGCAAAGGCGATGACTTTCTCCTTTGCAAAATAGACATAAAATAGGCTATGAAATCCTATTTTATTTGAGTCAACTTTGACTAATGACAAAATAGCTTTAAAATACACTATTTTATTCCTGTTTGTGGATGTTGGTTTGACCCCTGTCTTTTTCATTGCAATAATATGCATAAAGTAGTCTATTTTAATCCTATTTTATCCTAGGCACCCAAACCATAGTTAGAAATGGCAAAGTACATGTGTATTTGTGATAAAATATCACCATATTTTATTTTGTATTATTCATCAATTCAAGATTCGCTAAATTGTTACGGTGCAAATCATGATTTTCAGGCTGTAAGAACTTCAACAATGAATCTATAGGTTCTACAAATTATTCCATCACAATCAAACAACAGTACATGCCGGGGTTTAATTATGGAAATCTGGCATTTGAGAAGCTTGAATCAAGTATTAATGTTGACATTCAGTTTTCCTTTAGAAACGTGCATTACAAAACGGTTAATGTACCTTTAGGAACACACAGGTTGGATGAGAAAGAGATGACAATCACTTGCCACATGAGACTTCTTCATAAACAGCACCATGCATTCCCTGCTTCTTAAAAGTATATAGTTTTAACTCTGTAAGAGTAATTTCTTGGGATAGTTATACTATTCTTCAAATGATGTCTGAACACTTTCCAGCCTGTGTCAGGCCTTTAAATTCAGTAAAAAGTCGAGTTTTCGGTGCACCGCATGAACCACCATCTTGGATTCTAATGTTGATAAGACCCTGGGGACGAGTTTGCCATAACCCATGATGCAATGTTCTGAGAAAGGCGCTCGTTTCAACGGTCACTGAACGAAGTTTGAAAGGACGGTTTGAAGACTTTGAAGATGTTTGAAAGCCCAAAAATCTGGATCTGTTGACTCTTCAAGAGATTGTAAGTATAAAGTATCATAAGGCTTCTGGATTGAGAGTTAAGATGGTGTTTTTGATGATCTGTACACCAATATATTTACAAGTATCACTAAACTCGATCTTGGCCGTTTTGGATCTACCTTTGTCTCTCTTGGGTCTTTCTTCTTGTCTATTTCAGCTTCTCTACATTGCAATCGTAACTTAAACCTAAAACAGTTTAAAGCATGCCATAGTGGTCGATCTGAACGCGTTTTTCTTTTATGATCAGTTGCCATCAGGGTTCAAAGAGAACACAAACTTATGATATGATTTTAATCACATGTTGTTGTGTGCCTATCTCTTCTACAGCTATTGAAGCAGAAAAGCTTGAAGTAGACGAAACTACATGGTGAAAAAGCTAAGTGAAAAGCAATTCACAAACATGAGCGATGACACTTTCACTATATATTGCAATTATAATCTGTTGGACTTGGAAAATGCAGTGTAGTAGTCTTGACTTGAGTGCTTCTAAACTCTGAATTCTGAACAAAGATGTCAGTATAAGCTTCAAACTGTATGACACAAAGAAACCCTTGGATTTTAGCAAATAAAATAAATCATGAACAGAAACAAGATGTTTCAGCTGGTCTTTAATCTAGTGTGGGCTCTTCCCGTGGATACTGGGCAAAAAGTCTTGGTGATTTTCATCAAGACTGTAAATTATATGGAAGGTTCATGTTGGTGATCGAGTCATAATTTGTATTTTGGTACTTATGTTGTTTAAATTGCCATTTGCTTCTTGCTTCTGTGAACAGTCACATTTAATGTCGCTACTTTTTATAATGCTGGGCCTTTGACCTGGCTTTATATTTATTTCACATGGCACATTTGCAATTCATAAATCTCATTGTTCAATGGCTTTAGAAATGAGGCTCTCATGTGTCCTATTTTATAGCTATTTTCAACCCTGTTATAAGGCTATCGTAAGGCTATTTTAACCCTGTTTTATGTCTATTTTAAAGCTATTTTAAGCCTGTTTTATGTCTAGTTTAAATCTATTTTAACCCTGTTTTATGTCTATTTTAAAGCTATTTTAGGCCTGTTTCATGTTTATTTTAAAGCTATTTAACCCTGTTTTATGACTATTTTAAAGCTATTTTAAGCCTGTTTTCCAAGGTAATTTCCTCTTCATCCCAATTTTATCCCTGTTTTATTACTATTTTAAGGCTATTTTCAGCCTATTTTATTTCCAACTTGTTTCATTCACGCTATTTTAATACTATTTTCTCATCAATTTTTATGCCTATTTTTAAAGCTATTTTAAAGCTAATTTACGCAAGTTTTGGTCAATGCTCTGGACTATTTTTTGGCTATTTTTTGTTTCAAAATAATAGGTTTAAAATAGGTAAAAAATTGC
>JAHPZR010006126.1:0-15933 GCA_019787425.1 Platygyra sinensis
AAAAATCGCAATCCGAAATAAAACTCCCGTAAAATTTTCATGCTACACGGTATTTTCTGCCGAAGAAACGACGCGAACAGCAGTATTCTGTATAAGCTGTAACTTATCAACTGCATAGGCAGTGCCAGTCCATACAATAATGAATTACAGTGGTCCAGCTTTGACATTTCTGCAGACTCCCTTGTTAGGAATTTTCTGATTTTGTCTAATATTTCCTAAGATGGAAAGTGAGAAGGGATCTGTCCTCGTGTATCGGTACGCAAGAGCCGCTACTACAAAGCCCAAATAATACACAACAGCTAACCAATGACTCCTAAACAAAGAAAGAACAATGGTTATTCCCTTGTGAACCGGTACACCAGGACAGAACCGTGAGAAGTCTTACACACTTTTGCAACATGATCATTCCAGGAGAAATATGTATCTAACATGATCCTTAGATTTCTTACACTAGCTTCCAGTGTAATCAGTTCGGGGCCGTAGCCAGAAAAAAAATTTGACTCAGGCAATGTCTATGAATAACTTATGACTGAGTGCAATCAGTCCATGGTTGAGTTCTCTTCCTAGGTATTAGGTACTATAAACAACAAAAGCCAAAGAAATGACCGAGGCAAGTGCCTCGGTTGGCCTGGTTACTAGCTACGGCGCTGCAGTTCATCCAATAACTGCACAGAGTCAGCTACAGGTGCAACACGGAACTTCGAAGTGAAAAAAAAAAGAGCTAAGATTTTCTTGATTGAGGTTTTAGGCCATGAGCAACATTCAGGTAAATATATATTTTTAAAATTCTTAAACATAATGGTTTACAGGAAGTAGATAGGTTTGACACGCTGTGAAGACGTGGTTCGTTTTATCTTAAAAAAATTCCTGACGTAAACATCAATCTCAGCAAGTGTGAACGGTCTGAAGAAAGTAAACTGGAGCGAGACAAGGAAAATCTATATTTACTCTCAACTCAATTGCTACCGCTGTGTCAAGTTAGTTGATGTTTTTTAGATTACCGTCTATCGCTAGCGGAAATAAATGGGCAAAACAGTTGGCAAGAACTTTGTTTTTATCAGTGGAGGACGAGTAACACTCGCATATCAATGACAGGAGTGTTAAGAGATAAAATGGAGTGTTGATTGTTTCATAATAGACACGATTCACTGTGTGCGGTACAAAGGAAATGAGAGCGCATATTTGACCTGTTTGCATTTGCTATTTACATCTGTAAGATAAATTCGCATTTCTTGCTTTGATACAAGCATGAAGTAATCAGAGATACGAGATAAGACTTTCATAAATAATCTCGCGGCATCAAAAGAACTTTACAAAACTTTTTCTCGTTTGCTTAGTCGGTATTTCATCAACAGATCAAGCTTCTAGCTTACAGTCTACAACTATAAGTAACCCTCTTTCACTTTTTTATCTCTTAAGCTTCCATGAGTGCGCAGTGAACAAAGAGTGCACTTGGATGTGTTGATAATTTTTATATTTAGTAAGAAAACATGCGAATGTGTGTTTACACAGCTTGTTGCAAGCAGCCCCCCCATCTCTCTTTCTGAAAAGTTTCGATTAAAACGGTAACAGGGAGCGATCGAAAGGAATAAAACATGATGCGCGTAGGGAAGGTGACGCACACAGAACAAATCAGTAAGTGAATGTACTCAAAACTGATTCAAGAAGCCTATGCAGAAACGAGTTCGAGAGAGCGTCTGCTGGGAAGAACTTCATCCAATCAAAGCGCGCGTTGTGTAACTGGAACTGATCCATGTCCAATTTCTCACAGATCTAACAGACGCACTTCTTTAAGTAGGAAGAACACAGTTTAGGTAGTAAGTTTTAAAATTGCGGGCGCAACGCGAAAAAGCTTTTTTTACGGGGAATAATGTAAATATACCGAGATTTTGCCTGATTCTCGGGAAACCTGGGAAATGATCCGGTGATATGTGAGAAAATAATAAGTATGTTTCTTGTCTCACCTCCGACTGTGAACAGCTTTTGTATCCATTCCAGCACACCAGACGTAATACGTGAAAACAAAGCAGTATCTTTATCAGGGGAACAAGTTTCTCCGTAAGTGTAGACACCGACTACAACCCAAGAATGGTTTCTGTTTGATAACAACTGGGCTTCCTTGATCGATGGAGCACATTCCTGCAGTTCCGGCCACAACACACCAAGATTCTTCTAACAGCTTACGTTTGCCAACATCTGGAAAACTCTGAAGACAGTCGCGGCCGGGCATTAGCAAAACATCGTCTTCGCCAAGAGTCGTAAATGGCGAATTACGCCCCGAGAAATGACCCCAGCCCGTAATCTTTGACGCAGAACGATTTTTAAGACTCATCAGCCTGCTTATAAGTCGCGAACTCGGGAGGTTTACATGCGGTAAGCGCTGTTTATTTGACAGAATAACGCTGCGCGCAAGATACAGTAAGCCAAAGTCAGCGCTCGATGTAGCAGCATATTCAGGATATACAAGCGCTCTCAACACTGGCACTTCATCTTCTCCGGGTGAATCCAACTCTACATGATGATTTCCAACTCTTATGAACACAGTCCTTTGGTCACTGTCTGTATCTTTTATAAGCTGAACACACCTTCCTGACGATAGAATCCATCGCTCGTGTATAAAAACCCCGCTACATTTTACAGAACTCATGAACACATGCCAGGGGAACTCTCCTCGACGAACGTGGCCCGGAGACCTCGTGAGTTTGGACCGTGAGCGATGTTCTTCCTTGATGGCAGTGACAGCAATTGAGAAGACACACACAACAAAGACCGTTTTGAAGGAGTCCATTGTGCACTTCAATACATTTTCTGCTTTTTGTGGTATGCTAATGGTTTTGTTTATAACACGGGGATAAATATTTGTGGGTCATCTTAGTCGTCAGGCTAATCGTCTTTCATTACTGGGATAACAGCTAATTTCAAAAGCACATACTTTGTTGACAGACCCGGCAAATGATCGCTTTCCGGGACTGCAGATCGGGTAACATGTTACAAGAGGATCTACAAAGCCTTACAAAGCGGACTGCACTGCATTTGCTTGCTATAAAGGTGGATCAAGGTAAGGAAATTATAAAAGAATGATAATCTTCCAGTTAAAGAAAGTTCTCCCGTAATAAGAAATTTTTTATTTCTTTAAGAAATACGAACTTGCTATATAATTTATTTATCACTGTACCAAAGAACTCACGTGATTCTGTGCGTCACGCAAGCTGGTCTTGATGGGGATGACCTGGGATGGAGAGTGCTCGTTTAGCCAAATTTTCTATAAGCGAACATCTTTTCGTCTAATATCAGGTTGTGTTAAATGTTTTTATTGATTTGCTCCGCCTATTTGTTTGACGTGATTCGCTTGTCACCACTGTTTTTCTCTGCCTTTTTGCAGTGGACGGGATTTCGTTTTCTGTATTTGCTCAACTCGGCCCTCCCCCGCGGTCTGTTTTCAAAAGATTTAATGTACGTCATATACAAAGAGGAAGATGGATGACAGTGTAGGATGCCGTTCTAGAAGGGATTGTCATTTCCTGGCAGAAAAAAAATTACACGCGGCGCTTTGCCAACATTCTTTGTTTTGACCAAAGGGCGCCACACAAGCCGCGATTCTGGTTGTATGTTTTTATTTTTGTTTTATTTTTTATGTTTGCCACACACAATGAGATACAAGCATAACAAAAAGAGAATAAATAGGTTAATTAACATTAAATTTAAAATTTGTAGAGGGCTTGGGAGGAGTAACTGTGGCGGGGAAATCTCCGAGAAGCCGAGCTTATGAGGAATAGAGATTTCCCCCCACGGACAATTTAATACTAGTGGCATTTTAAGAAATAAAGAAAAGTCGATTTTTTAGGTATATAAGTGTGGTCAGAGGAAAATATAGATATAAGGTGTTAAGGTATTTAGGTTGAATTCTGTCTGACCCTTAAAAGTGGTTTGATTACACGATTGAATATACTAAAAGACGGGGCATCATTGATGTCCATCGGTAATGAATTCCATATTCTAGCACCTGGAAACAGGATCGAATTTTTTTTGAATATTTGTTCTACAGGTATGAGGTCGGTAAAAGTCAGAGTATCTTGTTGAATATTGATGAATTTGGTTTCCAGTTTGAAAGATTTGAGTAAAAGAAATAGGTAAAGCATAATTATGATTTGGTTACATGAAAGAACTTATTTGGAAAGAGTAGATACTAAAAACATCAAAAATTTTCAAATTTACAAAAAGAGGTTTACTTGAAGCCTTGTGGTCAGCTTTAGAGATCGCCGGACTGTTCACTTGTTCGAAATATAAAGAAATGTATGGGAGAATATGAAAGAGTCTTAATATCGTAAACTTATACCGAGGAATTTCTAAGTTAAAGCTCAAAATAAATGTAAACGTACCTCAGTTGTTGTGTATTGTCGTTTCTGTGTCTCTAAATGGCGAATTTGAGCGATTTGGTGGGTTTTGCGTTGACTGTTAACCCTAACGCTACCTACCCCTTTTCAAGGTTAGCTTTCCTCGTTTGCATTACAATAGGCCTTTTGCAACAGTTGGTCACGTGACCGATAATTTCTAAACTTTTAGCTACAGCAAAATGAATTTCAGAGCTGGAAAGAGCATGTTTTAAATAACCAGGACACCAATTTTCAGACCAATGCCGTATAAGGTTGAGATTTAATGACGATTTGAATATTGCAAAAATTAGAAGGTTTTGTATGGAAGCGAGGAAGCTTTGCCCTCCAGAAACCTTTTCTGTTATTAATCACTACCAAAAGAAGCTGCTGGCATATAACCATTGGAGATAGAAAGAGGGGTAAAATATTAGGAAAAATGGAAATTTCTAGGCCCTTACACCGAAAGGCAAAGATTTTATGGCAGCTTGAAAACTTGCAAAATTACAAGGATTTGTATGGAAAACCACTGGAGCGTGACTGGAGGGCAAAGCGACTTCTTCTCATACAAATCCTTCTAATTTTTAACGTCCATAAAAATTCCCCCTTAAAAGATATAAACCTGAAAATTTGCATGTGAGCTTATTTGGAACTGTTCTTTCCACTGCAGATAACATTATGCATTAACAATGATTAATCAGTGTGTTCTTGAAAAGCAGGTCACGTGACCAACTGTTGCAAAAGGCCTATTACAATTACAATTGCGAGGCAATTTCGGGCTATTTTGCAGTTTTAGCCCTAAATTACCTCGCATCTACGCTGGATTACATTGCAATGCAAATGAGAAAAACTAACCGTGATTAGAATATAGCCCTCTAAAACGGGCCGATCGGTTTAAAATCGTGTTTCTATAACTCAACAAATGTTTATTTTACAGTTAGGGTTAGGGTTAGGGTTATGTACAAAATTTTTTTAGACTTTGCCAAAAGTTGCATCTTATCCTGCTTATCAAAATTTTACAATAAGAAAAAATTTCACCGTTCCGTTTTTAAAATATTAGCGCTTGAAGCTAAAATTAAAGGGTGTTTTAAGCAGGTCATAGTGTTGCTATGGTAACCGATTGTGTCGCGAAAATAACACCAACGTGTTTACCAGTGATTGGGCAGTTTTTTGATACCGTGATTGTAGCATCAATTGATGGAGTGGAAATTATGACCCATCAAAATCTACGTTTTGGAAAGTGCTGAAAACTGTTATGAGCCACCTTAAAATATCAAAGATGAATCAACGGAGACAATCTATCTTTAGTTAGTAATAATTTGTAGACGTGAATCCATTACTTTAATAATTCTAAAGCGTGCCTACGTTTCACTAAACCTAACCCTTCAAGAGGCATTTGAAACCGCCGCACAGATAAACAAAGAGCTTAAAGGAACGGAATTGCAAAAAATTCAATTAACTTCTATTCAACAGATTTTTTTACTTTGTTCGCTAAACTTAGATAATGAATTTGAAGTAGAAACTAACGGTAAATTAGCGCGACATTTCGACTGAACTTCGGCCATTATCAAGCTTAAGATTTTAATCTCAGTTTTTTTATACATAGTTAGAGATTTTAATAACCGATCATTTTTAACACTACATACCCGTTACTCTTATTACTGTTAGCATTCCTTTTTTGTTGTGTCCCCTAATTAGAATGGGTATCACCCAGACTACAAGGTTTTCGACACTTAAATGAAGTTCTTACTTACTTAATTATGAAGATAAAACTTTTGCATAAGTATAGATATAAACCAAAGAAGTAAAAGTATTTAGAAAACAGTCCTAAGAAAATACGCCCGCTGATTGGTTAAAAATCGTGTTTCTATAACTCGATGGAGACACAGAACTAGCACGAGCTGTTGACGTAATGATGGCGTGAGTAAAGAGAATTTACATTTTGATAATCAAAGTCGCAGTGTTTTCTAAAAGAAATAGAAAACATGTACTTCGTGTAGCTATTGAGTTATAGAAACACTCGTGAAAATTTGGGAGAACTCGAAAAAGCTGTGGAAACGCACGCCTGCGGCCCGTGTTCCCACAGCATTTCTCGCTCTCCCAAAGTTCCACTAGTGTTTCTGTAACTCTATAGAAACACGCTATAAGTTTTCTACTTCTTAAGTAAAGTATGAAAATGTAAAACAGGGAGAAAGAACGATAAAAAGGACGCAAGAACATAATTAAAACTGATTAGAGCTTGACTATACAATCAAGACTTCAATGTTAAATGAGACAATCAAACTTGTTCTCCTTGTTCTGGCACTTTTTTTAAGATGGTAAAATTCTTGTTAAGATCCTTGGGCACAGAAACGTTTCACATGAAAATTTTTTCCAGTGAAAGAAGAAGCATTCTTGCGCTCATCTACGCGTTGATGCAAATGCCGCCGCGTGTAACCGACATAACCAGCATCACAAAAGTCACATTTAAATTGATAAACAAGGGATTGTTGGTCAACAATAGACTGCTTGACTTCGCGCGGTTTCAGATGTTGTTTAATCCTGGGACTGACAAACGTAGGCTGGACAGTCTCTTGCTTCTGCGCCATTAGGATGCGCAGAAACAATTGGCGCGAACCATACGCATATGCTTTATAGGTAGTTCCCAGCTCTCTCGGTAGCAGAAAATCGGTCGAAAAAATATCAGTTACCGAACGTCCAAGATCGTTAAATTCAGGCAAAGCTATAGCTTTTCCGATCTGCCCTATCATTGATCATTAATATTTAGCGGGCGCTCGATGCATAACGTACCACGTCATTACTAAGATGCACGCGTCAGCGGAATGAATCAAAATCAGAGAGAGAAGACTAGAGAAAATAGATCTTGTAACACGTTAATGGAAATGCGAACGGTAAATATAAAGCTCTCCCAAATTGGTTTTGGTTACTTTTCTTGTAACCCGTAAAACCATCGTAAGGAAAAAATATCTCCTTGTCACAAAGAACACGTCCGGATGAAAGCCGGTCGTTTCGCTCGCGCAGGAACTCGATTGAGCTCGCGTGAACAACTTCGCGCATGGGTAAAGTGGGATCTAGTCGACCTTGACTTTTTCATATTTTCCAACTTCGTGTGCTAATATTTTCGCTTCCAGTCGGTGAATTTTTTTCAAATTTTTGGTGACAACTAAGATCAATCGGATGCGTATATATACCAATTCCTAAAAAATTCTGTAGGTGGGAAAAAAAAATTTAAAATGCAATAGTCGAAAATTACGCTTTTACTTCCTTCTGTCCTACAGAATTTTTCTAAAGTTACAAATTTCGACGATCATTCCTAATAACATGTAATATAGGAGTTTGAGAAGATTTCACCGACCCGTTCTCTTAATAACACGATAGCTTTCGATTTTGGGGGTGCAACTGAATGCGTTATATTGTTGCCATGGTAACAAGTTTTCTGGAAAAAATATGATGTAATGATTCTATGACGTTTCATTTATGTCTGTGGTAAATTTCACACTGATACGATAAACCAAACTGTAATTGGAAAAGAATTTGTAAAACTAGTCTGGGGAAGATGAAAACTGTTTCGAGCCACCTTAAACAACTAAAGTGAACCACTGGGCATTTGCTCTATAGCTAGTTCCTAGTCGCCTACTTCACCCTTCCCTTCCCCAAGCCCTCCGAGCGACCTAACTTGCCCTAACCACTTCACCTAAATAGTCGGTACAAGTTCCTGTATTCAAGACCCAATATTTTTCTGTACTTTCTGCAGACCACTTTCCTCTTGAGATTTAAGGCTGCGAGTAATTTCTCCAAATTTACAGTCCGAGATTGTTCATAGCAGATTGATCTTATGATGCACCGCGAAAGTACAGTAACCATGTTCAAATGCCCACACGTGAAAATGATGCTAGGAACTAAGGTGATAAAAGTTCTCAAGGTTTCGTGGCTAAAGGTTTCGTACAACAGTTATAAAATTTGGGTACACGACAGAGAATTCACTAGAGCAATTGACTTAGCTTGGAAAACTCCAGAATCTACCAGTGTTTTCTTCACACTCAAAAAGGTCACAGATTTCCATACTCTGTCAATAATTTCAGAATCTCTTCAAAACCTGTCGGAATCACTTTGCAACAACGGAACTTCTTTAAACTCTCAAAGTGGGGTTCAATGGGAATTTGACGATTACATTAAAGCTGTATCTACTGAAGATGGACGCCAAAGATAAAAATGATGAGAAAATTAAAGGAAAAAATCTTTTATTGCAAAGACAATGCATCTGGTAACAAGGTGGCGTAACTGATCACGTGACTAGTATTCGTCCATATCATCTTCTCCTCCTCCTCCCGAACGATCAAGGGAGTCCACGCCAACTTCCTCGTAATCTTTCTCCAATGCTGCCAGATCTTCACGAGCCTCTGAGAACTCTCCTTCCTCCATACCCTCACCCACATACCAGTGCACAAAAGCACGCTTAGCGTACATCAGATCAAATTTGTGATCCAGACGAGCCCAGGCCTCAGCAATGGCTGTGGTGTTACTCAACATACAGACAGCGCGCTGAACCTTGGCCAGGTCACCACCAGGAACAACTGTGGGAGGCTGGTAGTTGATGCCAACCTAAATTAAGCAATTCCGTTTATTATGAGAGTCCTCGGCAGTTAAAACAATAAAAGCACAAAATGGATGAAATCGAAAGTTACGTAGCCTTCACTGCCAGGAACATCATGGTTTTTGGAAAATGAATTTGTTAATATTTCAAATTTTTAACTACAGACCTTGAAGCCAGTTGGACACCAGTCAACAAACTGAATAGTTCTCTTGGTCTTGATTGTTGCAATAGCTGCATTCACATCCTTGGGAACCACATCACCACGGAACAGCAAACAACAAGCCATGTATTTGCCGTGACGCGGGTCACATTTAACTAGCTGATTGGCTGGTTCAAAGCAAGCATTGGTGATTTCAGCAACACTCAACTGCTCGTGGTAAGCTTTCTCTGCAGAGATGACAGGAGCGTAGGTGGCCAGAGGGAAGTGAATACGTGGGTATGGCACCAAGTTGGTCTAAAAAAAGTATAAAAATATGAAAAAAGTATAAAATATGAAACGTTAACTTAAAGCCTGAATTTTTACGCCTTCTAGAATTTCAAAAATACTAGTGGAATAGATTAATTTTCAAAAAAGTATCTGAGGCTGATAAATACCTGAAACTCAGTCAAGTCAACATTCAGGGCACCATCAAAACGGAGTGAAGCTGTGATGGAGGACACAATCTGTCCAATCAGTCGGTTCAGATTGGTGTATGACGGTCTCTCTATGTCTAGGTTACGACGGCAGATGTCATAGATAGCCTCATTGTCCACCATGAAGGCACAATCAGAGTGTTCCAAAGTTGTGTGAGTGGTCAGAATAGAGTTGTAAGGCTCAACAACAGCTGTCGCAATTTGTGGCGCTGGATAGATTGAAAATTCCAGCTTGGATTTCTTTCCATAATCAACAGACAGACGCTCCATAAGAAGAGATGTGAATCCAGACCCAGTACCTCCACCAAAGGAATGGAAGATGAGAAAACCTTGTAAACCAGTACACTGGTCAGCCTGACAGAAAAGACAAATCAGAATAGTCATTGATTATGCATAGATGTCCCAAGGGTGGGTGATACCCGATAAACCAAGTTAATATATGCACTATTGTCTCGTTCTTTTGTGTGAAGTCTATTGTGTTATTGTGTAAGGGATAGGAATCATTGTTGTGTTCTTTGTGACGTAACTCGAGACTTGCTATTCACTTGGTATATGGTGCACCTGCCCCAAGGGTCAATACGAGCAAGGAACGCCACCCTTTAAACACATGTACGTAATTTGATCGTAAGTTTTCTATAGCTTACCAATTTTCTGATTCTGTCAAGAACCTGATCAATCATTTCTTTTCCAACTGTGTAGTGACCGCGAGCATAGTTGTTAGCGGCATCTTCTTTGCCAGTTATTAACTGTTCTGGATGAAAGAGCTGTCTGTAGGTACCGGTGCGAACTTCATCTGTAACATGAAACGTTATTAGGCACCTTAAGATACCCCGATTTTCTCGCACGGGTACGGCTAGCGTCATTTTGAATTCATTAAATGATGACGTGTGCGCGTCCTTCCCGTAAAAGCTACACGTTTTCCCGGGGTAATCAGTGGTCTACACGTGAGTTCGCTCCGGGTAAAAATGGAGAAACGGGTAAGTTTTTATGGTCTTTGTCTTTGCTTATTCGACTAGAATCGTATCCAAATTCTTCCATAAACACTTGTTTTTCTGATTTGAAGCGTTTTGGGACTACGAAAAAGTTTTCTTGAGGTACAAATGTGGAGAAATTTTTGCCTGTCAAATAACGTGCTGCTTTCCAAAACACGCGATGACTGAGGTGTAGTCTCTTCGCCAAAGTTTAGCTGAGACACATTTCCAATAGATTTAAAATGCAATAGGCCATAAACCACGATAAAAAAATACCTAAATTCAAATTAAATACTTTATGTTGACTTGAAAAGATACTTCTTGACTAAAACTTTTTGATAGAAGTAAACGAGGCTTCTCCCATTTTTGAGTCGAAGACATATTTGAAGTGTTTCGTAACAAAAAGAAAAGGCAATTAAATCTGATAGAAAAATATTTTTCGGCCAGTTTCAGACGATGTTCAGATGGCACACGAAACACGATATAGCCCTAGCATTTTTGTGCAGATCGTACCTAGTGTCACCCGGTGTATCTTAAGTTTGATTGGTTTCCCGTGTAGCCGAATACCGGTACGGGTAATCCTACCCGTACCCGCACCCGCACCCGAAACCGGGGTATCTTAAGGTCTCTATTTTCAAGGATAAGTTGGCATTTTTACTAGAGAGCATTATTACTTTTCACTTTCTTCAAGAAACGTTGCTCATAATCTAGAAACATTCAACCTGAGAAACCACTCCTCGAAAAATCGATGAATCATGAAAAAGGGTGGGGCGCTAGGAGACAACAGTTCTGCTCAGTGACCAGGCCTCTGAACGGCAGCGAGGCTGGAGGTGACCCTCACTGCTTTTTTTGTGTAAATCAAGTTGTTCTGATGCTAACCAGGTGACAAATGTAGAGGTCTGTTTGAAAGCAAGGTCACCTCCAGCCACCCTGCCATTCAAAGGCCAAGTCACGGATGTTCTGTTCGAAATGAGGTTCAAAGTAGCGTTTATTCGAAAGGGCTTCCGTACCTAACCACCAACTGCATTTAATTCAGCTTTGCGAAAAAGAATGGCATTGACATTTAACTGAGAATAGTGTATGCTGTTATCAGCCTTGCGTACGATAAGGGAATTTTTTCAATTTTGCTTAGGCCTTTTGACGAATTTGATGCAAGTTAAATGTCTCCTCTGTGTCGAGAGAAACGCAATGAAAATGAGCTATTTTTCTAAATTAAAAGTAGCTGCATAGTGTTCAAACTTTACTAAAATTACAAGTTTTGTTAGATTTCGAACACTGTCGAGTTTTGTTTGTTTCTTAAGTTGTACAATTGGTAATTTAAAGCGTGCAATTCGTGACGGACACAGTCATGACGGCACGGACTCGACAAATAGTTTACGAAAATATATTTTTTGTATATTCTCAAGTGTACATTTTGCGCTAGAGGCATTATCCCCTCACAAAGTTTGACTATGCAGTCGACGAAAGCGGACGAAAGCATCGAAAAATTTATTTTAACGTCTTACAACAAACAATCTGACATGAGGCGCCTTTTTTTAACTTACCGACTACTGTTGGCTCTAAGTCAACGAACACAGCACGAGGAACGTGTTTTCCTGCTCCGGTCTCGCTGAAAAATGTGTTAAAGGAATCGTCTCCTCCGCCGATAGTCTTGTCGCTCGGCATTTGGCCATCAGGCTGAATTCCATGCTCCAGGCAATACAACTCCCAACAGGCGTTGCCGATCTGAACTCCGGCTTGACCGACGTGTACAGAAATACATTCACGCTAAAAGTTAAAATGGAAGGCAGCATTTGTGATACTTTGCTATTTGTAACAATTCTAGAGCCATGTTACCTACAGGCAAGTTAAAGCAATTCTCTCTGCGGAATAATTCAAGACGACATTTATGATTTCACTTACCATGTCTACGGTTAATTTTGTAGTGATTAACTACCCTCAAAAAGCAGACTCTCACAATTTAAGACAAGAAGTTTTCTGGTCTTAATGTTAATTCAGTTACTCTTATACCAACCGTATTTGCATCGCAATCACGTATATTACGGGTTTTGACCAATCAGAGAGTCCCAGTAAAAAATTAACACTTATTTCCGCCGAGCAAGGCTTGTTCGACGACTCTTTTCTGTCTCTTTGTGTTATAGAAACCTTTCTAAAAGGTGACATGATGGGCGTTTCCCATTCGACCAAATATTCTGTTTAGAAATTCCGGGTATTCCATGCGACGATTGGAACATTATTTTCTGCTTGGTTGGACTAACCCATCTGTCATGGAAAGCATGGCATTCAGGAATAAATTTACTAGGTGTAGATTTATTAATCAGCTTTTTTTTTTTTAAAAAATTATTCATTCATAGCACTTAGTACGTAACCTGTATTCTTTTATTGCGTAATCCATAATCAATCGTTATTCAATAGTTTTCTTTCCTTTTTATTTTTACACCTTGCGTTCGCATATATTCAGGATTTTGGGTTATACACGTGGTGAGGTTTTTTTCCTGTGTAGAAGAAGAAGAAGGCTGTAGTGTAGTTACGAGAGACGTTAGCAAGTGTGAGGAACACGACTGGGAGCAAATTTTTCATTACTGAGAAGCCATCAGGAAACCATCCCTTAATTCACTGTTAAATTAGCTGCCTTTATCTGTTATTACGAAGCCTGTCCATAAGAAATCTTTCGTTCCTATTTAATTTTGAGTACGAACATGAAAGCTGTTCTCAATGCAGTTGTAGACTAGTTATATGTAATATGCCTTGTGCCTCTGTTTCAAACGAGTCTCAAGCAAAAAAAATGGCCCGATTTGACTTGCGCTAAAGTTAGTAACTAGATGAACAGATTTTCATACGAAACATTTCGACTCGTTTTGCCACAGAGGGAAAAGACAACTCGGAAATGCCCTGTTTTCCTAGTTTCGTTTATTTCCTTATTTTTTTTCTTATTTTGTGGTACTTTACTTGATTCAAGTTAACATACAAAGTTCGTCTCTCCAATCAATGTTTTCTATGGATACATGAATTAATTTCGCTGTAAAACCTAATCCGACGAGCGCCTCCCATTCCACCAAAAATTCCGGAAATTCCGGGTGGGGAAGCGAAACAGTTTTCGGAATTTTATTCCGAAATTTTGGGCATACCTCGCGAGGTTGGGTTAAAATTCTGGAAAATCGGAGTAAACGAAAATTTACGTTCCATCCGACCATTCCATTTCGGGCATAGTTTCTCAGAGCCAGAAAATCAAAGATGACATGGCTGATCCTCGAACCATTGCCATTAAATAAGGAGAATCCCACGACAGTTCGGAAAATTCGGATTTTCTTTTATTGCGTCAAAAAGACCCTTTTGGTGAATTATTTTCAGAAATATACTTTCAAAGTTCCAGCAAGTTCACATTTTTGTGAAATATAGGAAAGTTCGAAAAACAGCTCAATCAACCAAGATTGTCGATGGAATTTATCCAAAATAGGCCATTTTACAGTTGTGTGCTTAGTAACCTGCCATGAATGCAAGTGAGGCTGGAGGTGACCTTGCTTTGATACAGACCTGTCTGCTTTTCTCATGTAAATGCTGACTAATTAGCGTAAGAACAAGTTGATTTGCATAATAAAAGCAGTGAGGTCTGTATGAGAACAAGGTCAACTCCAGCCTCGCTGTCATTCAGAGGTCAGGTCACTAAGCAGATAACTGTAACATATATAAAACATACATAAACTTTATTTTATCTCGAATTTAAGAGTAGCTTTTGCAGCTAATTTCTCTGAGAGAAAATTAACAAATAGCAAAATATGACAACAAAAAATACACAATAACATTATAAAATACAATTCTGTACAATATTTACAATTAAAAGCTAAAATGAAATACATTTATTTAAAATGGTCAATTGTACATTTTCAACACGTCAGTACAGAAAGAATGGAACTTGCCTGGATTTCATATTCAGACAGTTTGTAACTTACCCCTTGGTCATTCTTCTGAGCTAAAAGTCATCTTGAAGTAAACACATTTTGTCTACTTCTTGGCCGTTTGAAAAATACAACTATCGCAATTTAATTTACCAGGAGCATGCTCCTGAATCTACATGTAAAATTTCAACGGATTTTAGAGGGTCATAACTCTTCTAGAATGCGAATCTCTTGACAAACAAAAGTTTCTAAAACAAGGTGAAAGTGATATTCAAGAGTGGCAAAAATTGAGTTAAGGTTATCGCCTATTCTCGCTTTTAAATTCCCGCGCGCCGCCATTTTGGATTTTATGACGTCATGTGGTTGCCGCTATTGTTAGGAAGCAGAGCATCTTTTGTGTGAAACAATAGGCCAGTTTCGTATTCCCGGCCGCACTGGGGCGAGTGGCGTAAAACCCACCAAAGTGAGGCTAATGCGGGGAAGAAATGAGTCGACGAACTGTTGCAATGGCGAATCATCACTGTTTTGCTTTTAACTGCACAAATAAGAAACAGAAAAACATTTGAAAAATTATCTGGAACTGGCAAATGTTAGATTTTTTCCATTCCTTCTGTACAACGCAAATAAGTATTGTGCTGTGGGAAAGTCAGAACGAGAGCGGCGTATGCGATGATGGATTGCAGCCTGTCGCCTGAACAGTTTAAATGCCATGAGGCACACCGGAACATGTTCAGTTCATTTCGAAGGAGATCCTGGACGGACTAAATTGGATCCTGTTTCCTCAATATTTGCATTACCACAATATCTTTAGCAAAAACCTCTGAAAAGTCGACGTGCGAAAGCAGCGCGAGGAAGTCAAGGAAACATCACACAGACGTCGAAGACCCGTCGAAGAACAAAGTGTTTACCTTCAGAAAACAAACAAGACGTTAAACCGAAACTAGTGTGTAACTTCCAGTCCGACTTCAGAGAGTAGGGATCAGGAATAGTTTCACTTTCCGTTACTAACTTGGCAGAAATACCCATCAGGCCCCGGTTGTTCAAAGGCTGGATAACCCTATCCACCGGATAAATCACTATCCAGTGGATAAGTATTAACAAAATAAACCACGCTATCCACTGGATAGGGATTTATCCGGTGGATAGCGTTATCCAGCCTTTGAACAACCGGGGTCTGGTCTCCTTGTTCGTCTCAGATTTCGATGGCAAGTTCACGAGCTTCTACAGAAATCCAGGAGAAATTAAAATCCAAAAGTTCTTCGTGACGCTTATTCGATCTGATCTGACGAAGTTAGGTTCCATTTCTTTAACTGAGATTGTTTTTAAAATCGTATTTGTAAACAACATAAAGCTGCAACTACATTCGTATTTTGCCGCGAAAGCGTGATTTTACCCCGCATAAGCCTCACTTCCGTGCCCTGTTCTTTGCTCGGCCCAGTGTAACCGGGAATACGAAACTCGCTTATTGA
>JAHPZR010006127.1:0-40000 GCA_019787425.1 Platygyra sinensis
GGTGACAAAAAGGGAGAAGCAGCAGATTACGGAAACTTAGGAACTGTCTTTCAATCTCTTGCTCAATACGACAAAGCTACAGAATATCTTGAGAATGCGCTTCCTATCAGAGAACAAATTGGTGACAAACTGGGAGAAGCAGCAGATTACGGAAACTTAGGAACTGTGTTTCAATCTCTTGGTCAATACAACAAAGCTAAAGAATATCTTGAGAAAGCGCTTGCTATCAGAGTACAAATTGGTGACAAAGAGGGAGAAGCCAGTTGGTACGGAAACTTAGGAACTGTGTTTCAATCTCTTGGTCAGTATGACAAAGCTAAAGAATATCTCGAGAAAGCACTTGCCATCAAAATACAAATTGGTGACAAAAGGGAGAAGCCAGTTCGTACGGAAACTTAGGAACTGTGTTTCAATCTCTTGGTCAGTACGACAAAGCTAAAGAATATCTCGAGAAAGCCCTTGCCATCAGAATACAAATTGGTGACAAAAATGGAGAAGCCAGTTCGTACGGAAACTTAGGAACTGTGTTTCAATCTCTTGGTCAGTACGACAAAGCTAAAGAATATCTCGAGAAAGCCCTTGCCATCAAAATACAAATTGGTGACAAAGAGGGAGAAGCCACCTCGTACGGAAACTTAGGAACTGTGTTTCAATCTCTCTGTCAGTACGACAAAGCTACAGAATATCTTGAGAAAGCACTTGCAATCAGAATACAAATTGGTGACAAATTGGGAGAAGCAGCAGATTACGGAAACTTAGGAACTGTGTTTGAATCTCTTGGTCAGATACGACAAAGCTAAAGAATATCTTGAGAAAGCACTTGCCATCAGGATACAAATTGGTGACAAAAATGGAGAAGCCAGTTCGTACGGAAACCTAGGAACTGTGTTTCAATCTCTTGGTCAGTACGACAAAGCTAAAGAATATCTCGAGAAAGCCCTTGCCATCAGAATACAAATTGGTGACAAAGAGGGAGAAGCCACCTCGTACGGAAACTTAGGAACTGTGTTTCAATCTCTTGGTCAGTACGACAAAGCTAAAGAATATCTCGAGAAAGCCCTTGCCATCAAAATACAAATTGGTGACAAAAATGGAGAAGCCAGTTCGTACGGAAACTTAGGAACTGTGTTTCAATCTCTTGGTCAGTACGACAAAGCTAAAGAATATCTCGAGAAAGCCCTTGCCATCAAAATACAAATTGGTGACAAAGAGGGAGAAGCCACCTCGTACGGAAACTTAGGAACTGTGTTTCAATCTCTTGGTCAATACGACAAAGCTAAAGAATATCTTGAGCAAGCGCTTGCTATCAGAGTACAAATCGGTGACAAAAAGGGAGAAGCAGCAGATTACGGAAACTTAGGAACTGTGTTTCAATCTCTTGGTCAATACGACAAAGCTACAGAATATCTTGAGAAAGCGCTTGCCTATCAGAGTACAAATTGGTGACAAGACTGGAGAAGCAGCAGATTACGGAAACTTAGGAACTGTGTTTCAATCTCTTGGTCAATACGACAAAGCTAAAGAATATCTTGAGAAAGCGCTTGCTATCAGAGTACAAATTGGTGACAAAAGGGAGAAGCAGCAGATTACGGAAACTTAGGAACTGTGTTTCAATCTCTTGGTCAGTACGACAAAGCTAAAGAATATCTCGAGAAAGCCCTTGCCATCAAAATACAAATTGGTGACAAAAAGGGAGAAGCCACCTCGTACGGAAACTTAGGAACTGTGTTTGAATCTCTTGGTCAGTACGACAAAGCTAAAGAATATCTCGAGAAAGCCCTTGCCATCAAAATACAAATTGGTGACAAAAATGGAGAAGCCACCTCGTACGGAAACTTAGGAACTGTGTTTCAATCTCTTGGTCAATACGACAAAGCTAAAGAATATCTTGAGCAAGCGCTTGCTATCAGAGTACAAATCGGTGACAAAAAGGGAGAAGCAGCAGATTACGGAAACTTAGGAACTGTGTTTCAATCTCTTGGTCAATACGACAAAGCTACAGAATATCTTGAGAAAGCGCTTGCCTATCAGAGTACAAATTGGTGACAAACTGGAGAAGCAGCAGATTACGGAAACTTAGGAACTGTGTTTCAATCTCTTGGTCAATACAACAAAGCTAAAGAATATCTTGAGAAAGCGCTTGCTATCAGAGTACAAATTGGTGACAAAGAGGGAGAAGCCAGTTCGTACGGAAACTTAGGAACTGTGTTTCAATCTCTTGGTCAGTACGACAAAGCTAAAGAATATCTCGAGAAAGCCCTTGCCATCAAAATACAAATTGGTGACAAAAAGGGAGAAGCCAGTTCGTACGGAAACTTAGGAACTGTGTTTCAATCTCTTGGTCAGTACGACAAAGCTAAAGAATATCTCGAGAAAGCCCTTGCCATCAAAATACAAATTGGTGACAAAAATGGAGAAGCCAGTTCGTACGGAAACTTAGGAACTGTGTTTCAATCTCTTGGTCAGTACGACAAAGCTAAAGAATATCTCGAGAAAGCCCTTGCCATCAAAATACAAATTGGTGACAAAGAGGGAGAAGCCACCTCGTACGGAAACTTAGGAACTGTGTTTCAATCTCTTGGTCAGTACGACAAAGCTAAAGAATATCTTGAGCAAGCGCTTGCTATCAGAGTACAAATCGGTGACAAAAAGGGAGAAGCAGCAGATTACGGAAACTTAGGAACTGTGTTTCAATCTCTTGGTCAATACGACAAAGCTAAAGAATATCTTGAGCAAGCGCTTGCTATCAGAGTACAAATCGGTGACAAAAAGGGAGAAGCAGCAGATTACGGAAACTTAGGAACTGTGTTTCAATCTCTTGGTCAATACGACAAAGCTAAAGAATATCTTGAGAAAGCGCTTGCCTATCAGAGTACAAATTGGTGACAAAATGGGAGAAGCAGCAGATTACGGAAACTTAGGAACTGTGTTTCAATCTCTTGGTCAATACGACAAAGCTAAAGAATATCTTGAGAAAGCGCTTGCTATCAGAGTACAAATTGGTGACAAAGAGGGAGAAGCCAGTTCGTACGGAAACTTAGGAACTGTGTTTCAATCTCTTGGTCAGTACGACAAAGCTAAAGAATATCTCGAGAAAGCCCTTGCCATCAAAATACAAATTGGTGACAAAAAGGGAGAAGCCAGTTCGTACGGAAACTTAGGAACTGTGTTTCAATCTCTTGGTCAGTACGACAAAGCTAAAGAATATCTCGAGAAAGCCCTTGCCATCAAAATACAAATTGGTGACAAAAATGGAGAAGCCAGTTCGTACGGAAACTTAGGAACTGTGTTTCAATCTCTTGGTCAGTACGACAAAGCTAAAGAATATCTCGAGAAAGCCCTTGCCATCAAAATACAAATTGGTGACAAAGAGGGAGAAGCCACCTCGTACGGAAACTTAGGAACTGTGTTTCAATCTCTTGGTCAATACGACAAAGCTAAAGAATATCTTGAGCAAGCGCTTGCTATCAGAGTACAAATCGGTGACAAAAAGGGAGAAGCAGCAGATTACGGAAACTTAGGAACTGTGTTTCAATCTCTTGGTCAATACGACAAAGCTAAAGAATATCTTGAGCAAGCGCTTGCTATCAGAGTACAAATCGGTGACAAAAAGGGAGAAGCAGCAGATTACGGAAACTTAGGAACTGTGTTTCAATCTCTTGGTCAATACGACAAAGCTACAGAATATCTTGAGAAAGCGCTTGCCTATCAGAGATACAAATTGGTGACAAACTGGGAGAAGCAGCAGATTACGGAAACTTAGGAACTGTGTTTCAATCTCTTGGTCAATACAACAAAGCTAAAGAATATCTTGAGAAAGCGCTTGCTATCAGAGTACAAATTGGTGACAAAGAGGGAGAAGCCAGTTGTACGGAAACTTAGGAACTGTGTTTCAATCTCTTGGTCAGTACGACAAAGCTAAAGAATATCTCGAGAAAGCCCTTGCCATCAAAATACAAATTGGTGACAAAAAGGGAGAAGCCAGTTCGTACGGAAACTTAGGAACTGTGTTTCAATCTCTTGGTCAGTACGACAAAGCTAAAGAATATCTCGAGAAAGCCCTTGCCATCAGAATACAAATTGGTGACAAAAATGGAGAAGCCAGTTCGTACGGAAACTTAGGAACTGTGTTTCAATCTCTTGGTCAGTACGACAAAGCTAAAGAATATCTCGAGAAAGCCCTTGCCATCAAAATACAAATTGGTGACAAAGAGGGAGAAGCCAGTTCGTACGGAAACTTAGGAACTGTGTTTCAATCTCTTGGTCAGTACGACAAAGCTAAAGAATATCTTGAGAAAGCCCTTGCCATCAGAATACAAATTGGTGACAAAAGGGAGAAGCCAGTTCGTACGGAAACTTAGGAACTGTGTTTCAATCTCTTGGTCAGTACGACAAAGCTAAAGAATATCTCGAGAAAGCCCTTGCCATCAGAATACAAATTGGTGACAAAGAGGGAGAAGCCAGTTCGTACGGAAACTTAGGAACTGTGTTTCAATCTCTTGGTCAGTACGACAAAGCTAAAGAATATCTCGAGAAAGCCCTTGCCATCAGAATACAAATTGGTGACAAAGAGGGAGAAGCCAGTTCGTACGGAAACTTAGGAACTGTGTTTCAATCTCTTGGTCAGTACGACAAAGCTAAAGAATATCTCGAGAAAGCCCTTGCCATCAGAATACAAATTGGTGACAAAGAGGGAGAAGCCAGTTCGTACGGAAACTTAGGAACTGTGTTTCAATCTCTTGGTCAGTACGACAAAGCTAAAGAATATCTCGAGAAAGCCCTTGCCATCAGAATACAAATTGGTGACAAAAAGGGAGAAGCCAGCTCGTACGGAAACTTAGGAACTGTGTTTCAATCTCTTGGTCAGTACGACAAAGCTAAAGAATATCTCGAGAAAGCCCTTGCCATCAAAATACAAATTGGTGACAAAGAGGGAGAAGCAGCTCGTACGGAAACTTAGGAACTGTGTTTCAATCTCTTGGTCAATACGACAAAGCTAAAGAATATCTTGAGAAAGCGCTTGCTATCAGAATACAAATCGGTGACAAAAAGGGAGAAGCAGCAGATTACGGAAACTTAGGAACTGTGTTTCAATCTCTTGGTCAATACGACAAAGCTAAAGAATATCTTGAGAAAGCGCTTGCCATCAGAATACAAATTGGTGACAAAAGGGAGAAGCAGCAGATTACGGAAACTTAGGAACTGTGTTTCAATCTCTTGGTCAATACGACAAAGCTAAAGAATATCTTGAGAAAGCCCTTGCTATCAGAATACAAATTGGTGACAAAGAGGGAGAAGCCAGTTCGTACGGAAACTTAGGAACTGTGTTTCAATCTCTTGGTCAGTACGACAAAGCTAAAGAATATCTCGAGAAAGCCCTTGCCATCAAAATACAAATTGGTGACAAAAAGGGAGAAGCCAGTTCGTACGGAAACTTAGGAACTGTGTTTCAATCTCTTGGTCAGTACGACAAAGCTAAAGAATATCTCGAGAAAGCCCTTGCCATCAAAATACAAATTGGTGACAAAAAGGGAGAAGCCAGTTCGTACGGAAACTTAGGAACTGTGTTTCAATCTCTTGGTCAGTACGACAAAGCTAAAGAATATCTCGAGAAAGCCCTTGCCATCAGAATACAAATTGGTGACAAAGAGGGAGAAGCACAGTTCGTACGGAAACTTAGGAACTGTGTTTCAATCTCTTGGTCAATACGACAAAGCTAAAGAATATCTTGAGAAAGCCCTTGCCATCAGAATACAAATTGGTGACAAAGAGGGAGAAGCAGCAGATTACGGAAACTTAGGAACTGTGTTTCAATCTCTTGGTCAGTACGACAAAGCTAAAGAATATCTCGAGAAAGCCCTTGCCATCAGAATACAAATTGGTGACAAAGAGGGAGAAGCCAGTTCGTACGGAAACTTAGGAACTGTGTTTCAATCTCTTGGTCAGTACGACAAAGCTAAAGAATATCTCGAGAAAGCCCTTGCCATCAGAATACAAATTGGTGACAAAAAGGGAGAAGCCAGTTCGTACGGAAACTTAGGAACTGTGTTTCAATCTCTTGGTCAGTACGACAAAGCTAAAGAATATCTTGAGAAAGCACTTGCCATCAGAATACAAATTGGTGACAAAAAGGGAGAAGCAGTTCGTACGGAAACTTAGGAACTGTGTTTCAATCTCTTGGTCAGTACGACAAAGCTAAAGAATATCTCGAGAAAGCCCTTGCCATCAGAATACAAATTGGTGACAAAGAGGGAGAAGCCAGTTCGTACGGAAACTTAGGAACTGTGTTTCAATCTCTTGGTCAGTACGACAAAGCTAAAGAATATCTTGAGAAAGCCCTTGCCATCAGAATACAAATTGGTGACAAAAGGGAGAAGCCAGTTCGTACGGAAACTTAGGAACTGTGTTTCAATCTCTTGGTCAGTACGACAAAGCTAAAGAATATCTCGAGAAAGCCCTTGCCATCAAAATACAAATTGGTGACAAAGAGGGAGAAGCCAGTTCGTACGGAAACTTAGGAACTGTGTTTCAATCTCTTGGTCAATACGACAAAGCTAAAGAATATCTTGAGAAAGCCCTTGCCATCAGAATACAAATTGGTGACAAAAAGGGAGAAGCCAGTTCGTACGGAAACTTAGGAACTGTGTTTCAATCTCTTGGTCAATACGACAAAGCTAAAGAATATCTTGAGAAAGCGCTTGCCATCAGAGTACAAATTGGTGACAAAAAGGGAGAAGCCAGTTCGTACGGAAACTTAGGAACTGTGTTTCAATCTCTTGGTCAGTACGACAAAGCTAAAGAATATCTCGAGAAAGCACTTGCCATCAGAATACAAATTGGTGACAAAGAGGGAGAAGCCAGTTCGTACGGAAACTTAGGAACTGTGTTTCAATCTCTTGGTCAGTACGACAAAGCTAAAGAATATCTCGAGAAAGCCCTTGCCATCAGAATACAAATTGGTGACAAAGAGGGAGAAGCCAGTCGTACGGAAACTTAGGAACTGTGTTTCAATCTCTTGGTCAATACGACAAAGCTAAAGAATATCTTGAGAAAGCGCTTGCTATCAGAGTACAAATTGGTGACAAAGAGGGAGAAGCCAGTTCGTACGGAAACTTAGGAACTGTGTTTAAATCTCTTGGTCAGTACGACAAAGCTAAAGAATATCTCGAGAAAGCACTTGCCATCAGAATACAAATTGGTGACAAAGAGGGAGAAGCCAGCTCGTACGGAAACTTAGGAACTGTGTTTCAATCTCTTGGTCAGTACGACAAAGCTAAAGAATATCTCGAGAAAGCCCTTGCCATCAAATACAAATTGGTGACAAAAAGGGAGAAGCCAGCTCGTACGGAAACTTAGGAACTGTGTTTCAATCTCTTGGTCAGTACGACAAAGCTAAAGAATATCTCGAGAAAGCCCTTGCCATCAAATACAAATTGGTGACAAAGAGGGAGAAGCCAGCTCGTACGGAAACTTAGGAACTGTGTTTCAATCTCTTGGTCAGTACGACAAAGCTAAAGAATATCTCGAGAAAGCGCTTGCCTATCAGAGTACAAATTGGTGACAAAAGGGAGAAGCAGCAGATTACGGAAACTTAGGAACTGTGTTTCAATCTCTTGGTCAATACAACAAAGCTAAAGAATATCTTGAGAAAGCGCTTGCTATCAGAGTACAAATTGGTGACAAAGAGGGAGAAGCCAGTTCGTACGGAAACTTAGGAACTGTGTTTCGATCTCTTGGTCAATACGACAGAGCTAAAGAATATCTTGAGAAAGCTCTCGCAATCAGAAAGCAAATTGGTGACAAAGAAGGAGAAGCAGCCGATTACGGAAACTTAGCAGTTTTTTATCAGTCTATTGGTGAATTTGTCGCGGCTGAAGATTATAGCGAGATGGCACTGTCGATTGCTCGCGACATTAAGGACTTAGAGAAAGAGTTCAAACTTCTTTGCGTTCTTACAATGGTGAAGTTATGCCAATACAAGGTTCAGGAAGCGTTTGGTTGTCTGTTTCTTAGTATGAACAAAAGCGAATCTTTGCGAAGTTTCTTAAGGGACAACGATGATTTTAAGGTATCGTCTTCAGACGTTCGCGATTTTCCCTACCGAAGTCTTAGTGCATTCTTCTGTAGTTTTGGAAATCCGAGCCATGGCCTTTATGTTTTAGAGCTGGCACGGGCTAGAGCATTAGCAGACTTGATGTCGTCCCAGTATTCTGTTAAAGGGCAAATCTCAGCTGATCCGCAATCGTGGACTGGTATTGAAAATATTATGAAAAAAGAAAGTAACTCTTCTTGTCTGTACATTTCTTACCATGCTGATAATCTGTTTTTCTGGGTTCTCAAGACAAGTGGAGGCATTCATTTCCGAAGAATAACAGTAGATGAGGAGCTAGTTGGTGCCGGTCTATTTGGCAAGTTAGATGATTTCTTCGCTAAATGCTTTCGAAGTTTAGGTATTTTAGGCGATCAAGAATGCGAAGATCGATCTTTAAATGACTTCGAGAGCCTTTCAGCCCTGAGACTTATAGAGATAGACGATGAAGAAATTCAAAACTCCGAATGGGACCTGTCCTTGTGTTATAGAATGTTGATCAGTCCGGTAGCTGATCTTCTTGAGGAGCCGGAGATCATTGTTGTTCCTGATCGCTCATTAAACCAAATTCCATTTCCAGCTTTAACGGATGAACGCGGCATTTATTTATCAGAGACCTTTAGGATCCGCATTGTTCCTTCTTTGACCGCTCTCAAGCTCATTCAGGACAGTCCCGCTGACTATCACAGTCAAACAGGTGCACTGATAGTAGGGGATCCTGATGTTGGTACTGTGTATTACAGAGGAAAAGTAACGTCCTTTTCTAGATTACGCTTTGCAGGAAATGAAGCAGTCATGATTGGACAACTGCTGGGTGTTCAACCTTTGTTAGGACAGCAAGCAACAAAGCAGGTTGTACTTGAAAGGTTACATTCAGTGAGTTTGATACATTTTGCAGCACATGGTAATGCCGAAAGAGGAGAAATTGCTCTTGCGCCTGTACGCCCTCGTAACAGGATTCCAGAAGAAGAAAATTACCTATTGACGATGTCTGACATTGCACAGGTTCAACTTCGAGCGAAACTTGTGGTACTTAGCTGTTGCCATAGTGGCTGTGGACAGATTAGAGCCGAGGGAGTTATTGGAATCGCTCGAGCGTTCTTAGGATCCGGTGCACGGTCCGTTTTGGTGGCTCTATGGGCCATTAGAGACGAAGCAACAGAGCAGCTGATGTGTCGTTTCTACGAGCATCTTGCTCGTGGGGAGAGTGCCAGTGAATCTCTTCACCAGGCCATGGAATGGATGCGAGGTAATGGCTTTAAGATGGTCTGCGACTGGGCACCGTTTCTGCTGATTGGAGATAACGTGACATTTGAGTTTGCAAAGTAAAAGTAAGTCTCTATAACAAAACACTTGATTTTGCAAGCTAAGCTGTTAGTCTTGAGCTCAACTTGGGTCATTTCGTGTCCAAGGGTATCCACCTTGCTTTTACATTGAGAATGCTTGTGATAGGTACTTCTTGCAGATAGTTTCACTTGGGGCTTCAGTGTGCAGGGTACGTTATTTGGCATAACGCAGTGGATATTCTAGTACACAATCATTTTCACTAAAAGTGATATGCAGGCCGGTTTTTCGACTATAAGCACAAAGCAGCATTGCAGGCACAGTCTGAGTGCATGTGTAGCGAATGAGATTGAGACGTTTTCAGTTCCCTGACATTTGGGTATGTTAACAATTTTAAAACTCTCACGGCGGATAGGTCACTAATAACATATCACGTTACTCTGCTCAAACTGTTCAAACTCGTACTCTCCATTTGGAGCAAAAAGAATCTGCTTTCTCTCAAAAGGAAAATGCATTTTCTACTGTTAGAAATCAGTAATCTTTAACTTCACTTCCGAATAACCTTGAGGTTCTCGAAGAAAACGGACAAATCACACCTTAAAAGTATCAGGAAGCTTAGTTGTGATTACTCTTTAGAGCTGGATCTAAGCATTCATGATAGGGGGCTTTGAACACGTTGTCAACCCACAAAACAAAACAACTAAGGCGATACGTAACAGCTTTAACGCAAAATGTAACACTAACTCGAATTGTAACAACTTTTGATGCCAAATGTAACTATTTCTTTAACTCGAATTGTAATAACTTTATCATGCAACAGATATGCTCAGAGTGTGAAACGATTTCGTCTTTCCATAAAAAGAGGTCAAAACACGGGCAGATCCAGGGAAGGGATTGAGGGAACTACAAACCTAACTTTTCGAGTCTACAAAATGCCACGATCGACACTTAAAAGCGAAATTAACAGTCTGTATGATAAATAAAAGGGGGAAGTTTCCAAAGAAACTGTGGTGCTGCGTCGATGGGAATATTACAAGATAATTTAGTTTTATCATGTTCCTTTATGTTTCTTCTTTTGCAGGTTTGCTTTGCACCAGCGTTATACCCAGGGTCAGGTCAGTGAAATTCAAGATGGCGTCCAGTTCTACCCTGAAAACAGGCACGTTTCAGTCAAAAGGACGATTTAATTTTTCTAAGACGTAACTCTGTGACAAGAGTTATAAATGCGAAACGAAAGTAACAGTAAATGATCGATAGGTTAATAGTAAGTGGTCAGTAATAAGTGATAGAGATATATATTCTCTTTACAAGGTAATCACATTTTCAAGCAGACAGGTTATGAGAATAGATAGGACGATCATCCAGAAGATATTGTCTTGATTTAACATTCAATTCTCAGACCTAGAATTAACGGGAATGCATGTTAATGAGTACAGAAAATTTCAATTTTGACCTTAGGAGTAATCCGGCAGAAAGTCACTGGAAAGGGCCTGCAGCAAATTAAAATTTTTTTGTTGAAATTGTTTTGAAATAGGCGTCGGTACGATGAAACCAAAACGTGTGACTGATTTACGGGGTGGAAAACTGTCCCGATGTACGTGCCGTTAGATCGTGACAATGTTCAATGATAAATGCAGGAAAACTGAATTCTTCAACTATCATTTGTTATCGCGCGGTGTTCGCGTTGGGCTCTAGAATGGAGCTTTGAATTCAGTTTTTAATGTTCAGGTAGTTTTAAATACAAGTTTATTTACTCACAGTTGTTTCAATTGCGATAATCTGTTGTAGTAAAGGAAAGCGAGGCAAAAAATCAAACCAAAAAAAAGAATTAAGTATGCATTGGCCAAAGCAGGCTCTTTCGAGTTGGCAACCAAGCCAGTGAAATTAGTCAAGTAGTAAGTTAGTAAAGTAGGTGATAAGTAATAACTTATAAATAATAAGGAACTAAATAGAAGTTTAAATGAAGCAGCTGATGCGAGTGTTTACAGTGTTTATGTCTCGCTAGCAAAGAGCGCCAGTGTACGTTCTTTTTTTAATTGATGAAAAGGCATGTATTTCAACTCAATTGTATTCCTCCCCCTCCGAGACTTATGGTACGTTTTCTCTTTTTTATATTTTTTGTTCTTTAACTTTGGCTTTTACCAACTGCCAAATCAAAGAAGATCAGGACAATGAAAAATACTTTCACCCAAACAAAACTAAAACCTCAAAGATGTTTCAGTAACTTGACCTTGTAAAAGACTCGACAACTAGTTACTTTTTAAGGTCTCGAGGGGATCATAGAAGAGAAGGCGCGTCCAACACTCTATGCCTTCTATCTGCCTCCCCAGTCTCCTCAAAAAGGATCCCGGCATATATAGCAGATGCGTCATGTTTTTTGTTAATTTGCACAAAGAAAGAATAAAACTCTCCCTAATTGTCCCTTTTTCATGACTTCATGGGCTATTTTTCGAGTCTACAAAATGCTACGAGCGACACTTAATAGTGAAGTTAAGTCTGTATAATAAGTACTTTTTTTTGATCTTCATTTACAACATGTAACAATCAATGAGTTTAGGTATTCCTTGGAAAAGCCTACACATGTCACAACACTTTTCGCCGCCATTTTGCTATTGATCAGTAACTTGCGGAAGGTGTCATTTCTATAATTTTAATATAGTTACGATAATACTTTTGTTATTAATTTCGATCAGGTTGTTGTTGTTGTTTTTTTTAACTTTGCTGCATCTTGTAACTTTTTTTCGTAGTTTTACGTCTTACTGAACTTATTTGTTTGAGGGCCGCTGATTTCCAGCGGAGCTGTAGTGTGTAGGATTTAGAGTAAATAAACGTTATAAGGTTAACCTCGTGTTTCCTTTTCATGACGTGTTTGTATCGCGTTTTTTTCCCCTTCATCATGAATTAGTTATGCTCTGATGGTTAAATATCGCTTTTATTATCACACACTGTGGTCACTATCTATTTTTGCTTTGGCTTAGGATCCATAGTTCTTCATCGCTTGAGGTGATCGCGCTTACCTCTTTATTGCGTAAAATTTGCGGCAGCCTTGAGCAAATCTTTTTGACATTTTCTTCGTTTCTCTGGCTAGAAACAAAAGCAGTTATTGATCCTTGCTGTAAGAAGTTGGACGATGTCCGTGAAGATCTGCCCGTTGCAATTTCTTTATCGCTTGAGGCGATCGCAGTTACATCCTTATTGCGTTTCGCTCACCCGAGTCGGCGTTCGAACAACTATAGGTCGTTTAGAATGATGTCGTTTCACAGTTATGTGTTTAGTTACCTGGGGCCCGGCCGTTTCTCGAAGCTCCCGGTAATTACTGGGCCCGTTAAGCTGCTTTGTTTTCTATTATAGAGGGAGTTTCAAAAGGTTTGAAAATTGTGCAGTAAAGTTATCAGCCAAAGAAACAAAATGGACTTCATCAGAGATCAGAACACGCCCTACTTTTCTTGAGACTTTAATAAAGTATGATTCCGGGCCCGTTAAGTTACCGGGTCTTTCGAGAAACGGGCCCCAGGCTATGAATGCAAGCGAGGCTGAGGGTGACCTTGCTTTGATACAGACCTCTGTGCTTTCTTATGTAAATGCAAACTAGTTAGCATAAGAACAACTTGATTTGCAGAACAAAAGCAGTAAGATCTGTATCAAAGCAGGGTCACCAATAGCCTCGCTGCCATTCAAAGGTCACCAAGCGAGCAACTTTAAAATGGTCTATTAGTTGGTGTGGTACAATGATTGGGTGAATGTACCAATTTCTCCAAGCGTTTACTACAACGGCTTGTTATTAAAGTACGGGTATAAACAGCACAAGCGACTTGTCTGGCACATGAAAGGCAAGACAATTTAGAAAAATTCATTCCATTGTTTAAACATTGTGCCAGCTTTTCAAATGTAGCAGCCAAAACCACGCTCTTTTGACCAGCGGCCTCGATGAGTTTTGTTTGTTTGTTTGTTTGTTTTTAACCTGTTTAAAGCTGAAACCACCGGCACTCTCTTTCCTTCAGGCGAATTCAATAACTTTTTCCAGAAAAGTCAAATACACTCTTGTTCTCTTTGCATTTCACTGTTCCGCGAGACTCTTGCGCGTTAGAATGTTATCAACCAATACATCAGGGCGTAAAAAACATCAATTTCGAGATGTCTATTGGCTCCCCTGCCCCCCCCCCCCCTTTCTCTATCATCCACTTCCCCGCGGAATTCTTCCTTTCGCAGCTCGCTTCGCTCACCGGATTTGTTTTGCCCACATCCCCCTCGCTAGAAGGCTCTTCGCAGGCTAGCAAACTCGCGGTAATTTTCCATATGTCCGACTTATTTAATGCTGTGGCACTCGCGTACAACAGTGAAACACAACAAGAAAATAGAAGAAACAGAAAGCGGTGGAGAAATAGAAAGGTTTGAACGAAACCCAGTTTGTCCCCTAGCACCTCCATTTTTTAGTTTCTTTGTATGCTAAAGATGGAACGAGAAGTTTCATCTTTAGCATACTCAGCCGGGCAATTGAGAATCTCTTTGATAAATTTAAAAGAGTTGAATTGTGTCGCCCGTTTTGTGTAGTGTAAAGTAGATAAATCATGTGACTAGAGCCCGCGTTTTGATTAGTTGACAGTTATCAACACGCTTTTCCATCAATCAGACGTCAGGTACAAATTTACCAAAACGAAGAAGTTGGTAAAAAGTTGGCTACAGCAGAAGTGTTTTCCTACTGTTTTTGTGCCGTTCAAACACACCGACTTAAAGGGACAGAGTCAGCTTTGGGACCGCGCTGAGCTGGACCCTAGTTTAAGAGTTCACCCCAGCCTGAAATCAAAGTACACCTAGAATTCCGCTTCAATCTTCGCATTGTTTTGCTTTATTTTTAATCGTTTACTAACAAACTTGTTTTTGAGTGTGCTTTTGCTCATCCTATATTGTTCCTTTATCATATTTGGTTAAAAACGGTATGGATCGTGTCTCTGTGATATGCAAATTAGCTATGAAATGGTATATAATGTGCGTGTTCTCCAGCTTACTGTGTTTGGCAACGAGATATCCTCGGAGACCCAGGGCTACTAGCCGGGATGATGCCATATTTTCGGGCAAGTGATACTGAGTCTTCGGACCAAAGCTTACTTCAAGAGCTGAAGAGCCCCTGGGAAGTTATTCTTACCAAACCAGTTCCAGAAGCGGTCGAATTTCGTCCCGCTGATTGGCCAGAAAAATATTTTTTCTGCCTAATCAGCTAGGACGTCTAGCCAGGGAGAATAATAACTAACCTTTGGGTACTCGACTAGCTCAGTTTCCCCTCAACCAAAAACAACAGTGAAGAAATCGTGTTCATTAGCTATAAAAATTTACGATATATCTTCAATGAATCCGCCGAGAAAATTGACGAAAGAGTATTGGTTCCTTGCCCCCATGTTAAGCCTTGCGATTTCCTCAGCTTCGTTGAATATTTTTGTTTTCTGAAACTCTCCAGGACAATCTTCCCGTTGTACGGGCCAAGCAACTAGGTCAATCGATGAAGAAAACTACTCGTGTAAGAAGGTGACAAAGTTACCCGGGAATTTTCTAGCCAAGCAGCGGGACGGAATTCGACCACTTCTTCGGTAAGATAAGTTCCCAAGGGCTATTCAGCTCTTGAAGTAAACTTTGGCCCGAAAATATTGCATCATCCCAGCTATGCCCTGGGTCTCTGAGGATGCAACGAGTTCACGAAGTGTGAAGGCGGCTTTATAAAACCATTGCAGACACAGATACAATAGGAACCTTAAGCAAATCACAACGGCAACGGCAACGGCAACGGCAACGAGATCGTCACCAAACAAAAGGTTTAATGAGCACAACAATGACTGTGCACGTCCGTTCTAATTCTTGGTTCATTTCTTTGTCGTCATCTGCCAATCAACAACATCAAATGACCAATTTCCAAGGTCTTTAACAACAGGACAAAACTACCGCTAATTTGTCGTGTTTCTATTTGGAACTGAACGCATGCGTAGCATATTCAGCAGAGGCAAGTTTTAATACCGACTAACACACTGAATAGATCTTAATGATCGTCGTCTTCGCCCTCACCGTCGTAAATGCGTAAGGTCCTCAATGTAACTTAGACCCCGTCCAACCGTATCAGGATATTTTTGAATCTGCAACTTTTTCTTTTTCCGGATTTAAAACTTTCCCCGTCCACATGTTATTGTTTCGGATTTATTATTTTCCAATCTAGAAACGGATTAAAAAATATCCGGACTCGCCGGATGCGTGTGGATGGAAGCCGCATCTGGAAGGAAAAAGTTGTGGATTAAAAAATAGCTGGATTTGTGTACGAGGCCCCACTGGACAATGCTGGAAAACTGGGTTACACAAAGTAGGGAGAATATATAGCGGCAGAATCACAGGTTAGTAGATGGGGAATGCATGGAGAAGGTCACAGTGATATCACAGTAAGCTTTACGACTTGATTTCACGACAAAACGCGCCAAGAAACGCTCACGGAAACTGAAAATCCACATACAGTCCAGTCCACGAAAAAGACAAAAGATAGAAGAAATAGCAGTACAGTATGTCGTGAGCAGAATGGAAAGTGACAAAGTAACAGGTTAAAAGAATGTGGAAGTCACGTGACAAAATATCTCGGTTCATGACAAGAACAGAATCGGGAAGCCAATATTTTTACGCAAATTTAATTTTGTTCAATAAATAAATAAACAAACATAACTAAATCTTTCTTTATACAGCTTTACCAGATTCAAAGTCTAAAAATATAGCATTTAGCTTATTCGGGCAATAGATTAATAGAAAACACTCAAAATTCAGGAGGTTTCTTCTTGACCAATGTTACATGGTCAAGTCGAGTTAAACTGCGGGGACAGTCTTAAGATAAATTTCGTTCCAAGAAACTGTACGTTCTCCGGTGTCAAGTTGCCGCAAGTTTTGATAAGTCGAGAGTGACGGTGTCTACATTGAAAGGTTTATAAAGTCTGTCAGGAGACAGTAAACTTTCTAGAGCAGTTCGTTTGTCGCAATGGTTAAGAATCCAAAGAAGGCGTTCCTAAAAAAAAGGAAGAAAAATAATAAATGGATGGTTCAATATGGCAATGTAAACAGGCATGTCATACGGTCTGATTCACAAATTTTCAGGAAAAATAAACACCTTTGGTGAGCTCTTCGGATCCAGTTCAAATTACACTAAAAACCATCGAGTTATCTGATCAAATACTGTTTGTCAACGGGAGAAGTAGAGATACTCGTATTCCCTTCACGCGACACAAATTAGAGGTTTGAACAGCATTCCAGTTTTAACTGACATCTAAAGCAACCGAGAAGAGAATAGTTATAGTAATATTTTGAAACTGAGAAGACAATGTTCTCACCTTTTCTCTCTCGTCGTTACCCTAAATGTACGGTGGCAATTCAGCGGAATTTAATATTGGGAAAACACTGTCCATGTAAACCTTCCTGAAGAATCTCCGCATGTGCGCTCCGTCCCTCTAAACAAAACAACAAACCAGCAGTTGGATACGAAAACAATATCAATAAAGAAAAGCACGAATATCTGTACGGGTGTCAAAAAAGAGAAAGTTCAGAGTGAGATAGTATTTAACAGAAGGCTAGCAGTAGTGTCTAACAAAAGAAATTACTTAAGGTAATTCCTTAGTATTGCATTGCGCATCCCTACTGCGCACGATTTTCGCGTCATCAGCGCGCGCACACGAGCGCGTGCACGTGCAAAACGTGAGAGATTTCCCTCAAACTAAGCTCGATAACGGAATAAATTCTCCTTTTCTCTTAAACGAGCACGGTGACCCCCGATTTTTCTTTTAGGTATTTGCTAAGAACAGTCTAATGAAAAACAATATTTGAAGAGGAAAAAAAGTTTGATAGTAGAACATGAATTTTTTTGGAAAATAGTTCCCAACTGGGTGTATGTTTTGGCCAAGGCGAGGACTTCAAGTGAGCTACGGAACTGTCCGAAAAAGTGCAATATTCCCGCAAACAGGCAATCAAAAACGGTTTAATTGAAGCAATACTGCTTATGTCAATAAATGAAGCTTTAGTTTCAAGACAAAACTTTGTCCTTTTCAAGTAACCAAGATTTAATTCTGTATGAAGGTGATTCGAACGTTTAACGCGCAACCAGTAAAAATACCCCATTTTAAGAGCTTGCTGACGCGTAAACAAGCACGGTGACCCCATTTTTTTATTGCATTTTTATAATGTTCATACCATGAATGTTCATTACGCCAAGTTTCAAAAAAAGTTTGATAGTAGAACAATTTCAAGGGAATTACCTTAAGACAAAAAATAAATTGATTGCAACTCTTAGCGATATTGATTTTTAAGGATCCATTTCCTTCACTCAAGAAGAATTTCCTCGTGGTACTCAGTCACGCGTTGGGTTGTAGCGAGACAAAGAGGCTAAATAAGTCACGAATTCTAAAACAGGAGACTTGATCACAAAAGGTAGACAAACTGCAGCATTTTTGCGACATTACTTACTCATTGAGATAGCTTTAACTCTCGTTTGTTCTTCTCGTCCCAGCAGCGCTGTTAAAATAAAAAGTATAGTAATTGTTTCAGCCACTATATGAGGCGACAATAAACTTTCAATGCTATAACGCATATCTTTTAAAATAGACGATTTTAAGGTTTGAGACCTTTAGGGCGGAAATTGAGAATGGGGCCATTTATACCAGGAAAATAAGCCGCCGATTACTCAAGCCACGGCTTACACAAGACCGAACTTGCCGTATAAACGATGCATTTTAACCAGTCTACGTCTTCTACAAGCCGCGGGTAACATGAGCGGCGGTCGTGTAAGACGAGGGTTTTGAAGTAGTCTTGAATAAGCCGTGGCTTATATCATCCATTGCTTATATTAGCCACGGCTTTTATAAGACGCGTATCGCAGCTTGTTTGCGAACTTACACTGCGCAAGCGCCAGGTTTTCCCGCCCCCGAGCAAGAGTTCGCGCAATTGCTATGGCAACCAACACAAAAACCAGGCATAGGTCACGAATAAGCCTTGAAGCATTTATACGAGCACTTCAAGCTTCGAATCGTATATAAGCCGCACTCGTATACATGGCCCAGTTTACGTCTTATGTAGGCCGCGGTTTGTGTAATCTGCGGTTTATTTTTCTCTTATAAATGATCCTAATATTAGAAAGCCCTCCAAGTTATGCCATTTTGCCCTCACAAATGCTCAGGAGAATGGGTCTGGTTAAGAAAGTATCTCGCAATAGCATGAAAACAAAAAGCAACAATAAGAAAAGTGGCGCAGCAAAGGAAGACGTATCAACTGAAAATTTAAACAAAGTAAGGCCTAAAACTTTATCTAGAATGGCGATTTGTTTTCGCGACAAAATAACATTTGATTAACTAAAACTGTCTTCTAGCCTTGAAATCTTGTAGCTGTTCTCCAAAATTATTGCATCATTTAGAGTGTTAGTATTGCTCACGTAATAGTCACATACTTACTTTGAGAGCATCCATGGCGTCACTGGTATAGAGAGTTTTGGGAAATGTAGATATCACAGGATCCATAATAAAGCCTGAAACACGAAACACAATCAATTTCTAGTAAGATGAGCGTTGAAATTAAAGCAATGCTTTCTTTGAACTTGCTTTAGTGATGTTTCTTTTAAAGACCTCTACAATGTGTAAGACCAATGTTTCCCTCATGTTACGAACATGAAAGAAGGTAGAAACACGAGCAAGAGGTTGCGTTATTGCGCATGAACTGTAGTGTTTTTGGTGAATTCCATTTCAAAGAATCGACTGTAATAGTCCACCACGACAAAGACATAATCACCTGAAGGCAATGGACCCAACAAGTCAGCCGCTAGATGTTGCCATGGTGCAGAGGGCAACTCTGTACGTACCATCGGCTCTGGTTTAAGCGGTTGGGAAACTAACTGACAGCCATGACAGGTCTTACAAACTCCTTCCGCCTCTTTGTCAATGCCTGGCCACCACACTTTGGTGCGCAAGCGTTGCTTCATTGCTACAATTCCAGGATGACCTTCATGTGCTAACTTCAGTGCGCATGCTTGACAGCGAAGTTGCTTTGGTAAGACAATTCGAGTTCCACGAAGAACGAGCTTTCCAATTGCACTTAATTCACCTCGCACTGGTAGATACTCCTTGAATTCAATAGCATGCCATCTCCCATTCAAAAGACATTCTCGTACACTTTTCAGCTCTGGGTCATGTTCAGATGCCCTCTCAATTTCACGAGTTGTCAAGGCAACAGGCGTTGATTCTTGAGCTACCCACTTCGCATATTCTTCTGTTTCGTTCTCATCTCTTGACTGTGGCACTGGACGCAGGAGACGTGACAATGAATCTGCAATGTTTTTGGGCCCTGGGATGTACTTCACTGTAAATCTATAGGGTTGCATCCTGAGGAGCCATCTCTCGATCCTGGCGCAGGTCTTCGATGTAGGTGAGAAAATACATTCCAGAGGTTTGTGGTCAGTCATTAATTCAAAGTCAGCACCGTACAAATACATGTGAAATCTTTCGCAGGACCACACTATCGCTAAAGCTTCTTTCTCGGTCTGAGAATATCGGCGTTCTGTATCTGACGGGCTTCGGCTTGCATAGCTAATAACGCGTAGCTCTTCTCCTTGTTGTTGTACTAATACAGCTCCTAAGCTTACAGGACTTGCATCTGCGATCACCTTAGTTGGAGCATTCTTGTCAAAATATCCAAGTGTGTCTGCGCTAGACAGTCGTTTCTTTAACTCGTCAAATGATTGCTGTTCATCCGGACCCCACACAAAAGGTTCTCCATTCTTTGTAAGCTGGCGGAGAGGTGCAGATACTGTTGCCAGATCAGGAGTGAAACGTGCGGTAAAATTGACCAGCCCAAGGAAGCTCCTCACTTCAGCAGCATTCGTCGGTTCACAGGCATCAGCAACAGCCTTCACTTTAACATCTGCCGGACCAATCCCACGTGCTGACAACACATGACCCATAAATACCAAATGTGACATCTTGAATTGACACTTCCTCAAATCTCTTGTCATGTTCCTCTTCGGTGGGTGCATGTACTATCACATCATCAAGAATGTTGTGGACTCCATCACACTCTTGCAGGACTTGGCCAAGTACCTTCTGGTACATCTCAGGAGCACAACTTATACCGAACATGAGTCGTTTGTACCGGTACAGTCCTTGGTGTGTACCAAATGTAGTAATATCTCTGGATTCAGGTGATAACTCTATTTGATGATAGGCAGAGTTAAGGTCCAGCTTGCTGAAGAACTTGCTCTTGTTCAAATCTTGTGAAACTTCATCAATGGTGGGTATTGGGTAACGTTCTCGTTTTACTGCCATGTTGGCCTGTCGCATATCTACACACAAACGGATGTCACCTTAGGGCTTCGGCACCACTACCAGTGGTGATACCCATGAACTTGGTCCACTCACTTTCTCAATAATGTCAAGTTTGACAAGTTCGTCTAGTTTGTCACTCAACTTATCACGTAGGTGGTAAGGAACTCGCCTAATTGGTTTTGCTACGGCTTGCACCTCTGGATCAATTGGAATCTTAAGCTGAAAATCCCTTAGTTAACCAATACCTTCACAGCATCCGGGAAATTTGTCTACAACACTGGATGCCCCTTTGATCCCATCAGTCGATGCCTCTAGCGAGTTAATTTGGACTGCAGTTCCCAGCTTTAGAACTCCTAAAGCAATAGCCGTTTCTCGCCCTAGAGGGGCCTGCCCCTTATTTTCAATAACAACAAATTCAACCCCACTTAACACTCTCTCTCCAAAAGAAACTTCCGCAGTAAACGTGCCAGCAACTTGTAGTGGCTGGTTACTACCATATGAATACAGCTTCTTGGAAGCCTTACTCGACACACATTTAACCTTATGGGCTTTCAAATATTCCCAATAACATTGCAACTAACACCATAATCAATAATCATTGTTACAGGCAAACCTCCTATTTTCAGGGGAATTTTGCCATCACTTGAAACATCTGAATCATCTGATATGCCAAATGCATACTCACAGCCATCACTCTGCTGATCTTCGTCTTCCACTTGCCTTATATGGTGTCCACCACTCCTTCTTCCATTGTCTGCTCTACGCATTCCTCCAGCTCCTCGGCATCGGCCACAATTTGGCTTCCTCTTTGTTTTACATACAGCCTCAAAATGTCCTGTCCCATTACATTTTCTGCACTGTTTCCCTCTAGCTGGGCATCGGTGCTCGTTAGCTTTGTGTCCCACATTTCCACAACAAAAACATTTAACATTCTTTGTGCTCGAATCTCCTTTGTAATCCACCTTTCCACCCACACTATTAACCTCATTACTCGCATCGCTTGCTCCTTCGATCGAGTGGGCCTGTTTCTCAGATTCTTCCATAGCACGGGCAATTTCTCTCAATCGTTGCAGAGTCAAGGCTTGAACCCTTCTGAAGTAACTTTCGACGAAGTTCGTGTGACAAACACTTATTAATCACTTGATCACGAATTTGCTCCTCCACAGCGTTTGCATCTCCAAATTCACATGTTCTGGCTTTCTGTCTCAATCTGGTCACGAACTGTTCGACGGTTTCGTTGGCCAGTTGACTAGTTTCACGAAAACTGAGCCTTTCGTATGGAACATTCGCTTGTGGTTTGAAATATTTATTCAAGGTCGCCGTCGCTTTCCGATAGTTATCCGATCCTCCTTCCTCTTCTAACGTAAAATAGATATCTTGAACATCTAATCCAGCGGTGTGCAGCAGTAGCGCCTTCTTCTGGTCGGCATTTTTGACTCCTTTGCCCGTTGCAAACAACTCAAAAGCTCGCAGCCATCTTTCCTCAGCGTGCGGAGATACCAGCAGTTTCTGAGCAGTCAAATGGCTTCAAAACCTGTGTATCGCTTAAATATACGGTTGACATCTCAAACAGATCTACCAACGACCGTCCTCGTCGCCAAAATGTAGTGTATTTACGGATTTAACCAACTACAACAGACTTCAGTACAACAACATTCCCCGAGTCGAACGGACTCTGTAATCAATCTTTGCATCCAACGCGCATGCCGTTGCGATACATAAAACAGGGGGGTGGGGAGGGTACAGCTAACATTGACAAACACCACATGCACCATACAGTCAATAATTACCTGCAACTTGTGAGTCGCGCCCTTCGTCCATTATAACCTCGGACAGGAGTTGCCGTTACAAAGAAACGAATTAAGCGTACATGTGACATGTTAACAAAGTCGTAACGTGCTACAATGAGGTACAAAATCACAACTTGAGAACTACTATCACTGCTCAATGACAGCAAATAGAGGGGAATAAAATGAAAATTGGGGCACTGAGATGAAAACTTGAATTCTTGTTCTTGGGTAAAACTTTAAGTCAAACGCAAGAGATGTTATAAAACAAAGACGACTACTGTGTACGATTGTTAATTGTGCAACCAATTCAATGAATCAGAGCTAACCACGTGACAAGCCCATGCTCTAAAACGTCACGTAAGCGAAGCCATGATTGGTTAAATTTTGCATCTGAGTGATTGAAAATCTTTCTACAGTTATAAATAGTCAAACGTTAAAGTGGGTTTAAAGCTAGTCATTCAGCTCTTTGAACGTCAACAAATTCAACACAAAAAAATGCACGAATTGTTGATTGGTAGGTTTAAATAAGATTCGGCGCAAGCTTATTCCTTAGTTATTTCTATTGAAAGAAAATGCTGGGATCTAAATCTCAATCGCCTAAAATGATATTAGTTCAACAACAAGAAAAACGCATACAAAATAATGGGACTTACTCCTATATTTCTCTTTTTTGGTGTGAAATCAGCTCACTGTCAGCCGTGGCTGGCGATTAGAACGAACAACTTGCTGGAAACGGCTACTGCTCGCTACGAAGAAAAAACAAAAAAACAGAAACGATTACAGAACATGAAAGAAAAAACAAAACAAAGGCAAAAAAGAAATAAAACTAGCAGAATAATTTATCGTGTTTTTTTTTTCTAGTTCCATTCAGGTCAAGAGAATATAATTTCCCCTGCAACGTCTGTAAAATCAATCAACTTGAGTTAGATTTATTTAACTCACACAAGAGAGACAAATAAAATTACTGAAATTAAAAAGTAGCATTGATAACACAAACTGAAAGTAATTAGCAATTTTATTATTATCTAAATGCTAAAGTTGGGAGTGACAACACAGGAAGAGAAGACCATATGGGTAAACATGGCACTGGGGACATGAATGAGAATGGAGAGCTTTTTGCAGATTTCTGCGGTCTAAATGGCTTGGTTATTGGGGGCACCATCTTCCCTCATAAAGAGATCCATAAGACCACATGGAACTCACCAGACAAAAGAACTAAAAATCAAATAGACCACATTACAATCAACAGCAAATGGAGAACGTCTCTCTTGGATACAAGGGTGTTAAGGGGTGCAGATATAGGAAGTGACCACATGTTGGTGGTCAGTAGACTTCGTCTGAAGTTAAGGAGGGTAGTCAAAGAGTCCGCAAGGAGAAAGTTAGACCTTGATAAGCTAAAAGATCCACCAGTCCAAAGAGAGTTCAGTTTAAGACTACAGAACAGGTTTGAGGTTTTAGCAGAAATGGATGCCCAGGAGGAAGCAACAGGGGTTGGGGTGGAGGAAATATGGCAAAGTGTCAAGAGCATATATGTAGAAACAGGAAAGGAAGTGCTGGGGTACTCAACCAGAAAAAGGAAAGAGTGGATCTCAGGCAATACGTGGACTTTAATCGAAGAAAGGAAAGGGATAAAGAATCGGATGCTAAGCAATACGCAACACACTCTAGCCGAAGACCTCCAAGAGCAATACAAAGCTAAGAATAAAGCTGTTAAGAAAAGCGCTCGTCAAGACAAAAGAAATTACATCGAAAATAAAGCAAAAGAAGCAGAAGAGGCAGCAAAGGTAAATGATAGCAGAAAACTGTATAATATCACAAGAAGTCTTTCTTGCAAGTCCCAACAAAACTCCACAACGATCAAGGACTTAAATGGCAACATCTTAACAACAGTTGAAGACCAACTGAACCGGTGGGCTGAACACTTCAGTGAAATACTCAACAGAGAAGACCCGCGTAATCCACCTCGACTTGAGGTCAACGTACCTGAACTAGACATCAATTCAGACCCAATAAGGAGAGATGAAATACGAAAAGCGATAAAACAACTGAAGAACAGCAAAGCCCCTGGCTGTGATGACATACCGGCAGAACTACTAAAGGCTGATCTTGAAACAACTTCAGAGGTGCTCTTTGTTTTGTTTTCGCACATATGGCAAGAAGAACAGATTCCAGATGACTGGCATAGAGGCCTTATTGTGAAAATCCCGAAGAAGGGTGACACCACAGAGTGTACCAACTGGAGGGGAATAACTCTCTTATCCGTGGTGTCTAAAGTTTTCACCAGAATCATCTTGACAAGAATTCAGCAGGCAGTGGACAGACGGCTGAGGAGGGAGCAAGCAGGCTTCCGTAAGGGCAGGTCCTGCACAGAACAGATTTTCACCCTAAGGAATATAATAGAACAATGTATGGAATGGCAAGCATCCCTGCATCTGAATTTTATTGACTTTGAGAAGGCCTTCGACAGTGTGCACCGCGATACTCTGTGGAAACTCTTAAGGCTTTATGGCATCCCACAGAAGATCATTGGGATGATACAAGCCCTGTACAGAGATTTCACTTGCAGCGTTCTCCATGAAGGAAATCTAACACCATGGTTTGCCGTGAGAACAGGGGTTAAACAAGGATGCATGCTGTCACCCTTATTATTCCTGATTGCCTTAGACTGGGTAATGAAAGAAACAACAAACCATCAACGCACTGGGATAAGATGGAAGTTGACATCCGTGTTAGAAGACCTTGATTATGCGGACGACCTCTGCCTGCTTTCCAGTACTGGAGCACATCTTAGCGAGAAAACAGCTAGGCTAAGCAACAACGCACGTAAGGTTGGGTTAAAGATCAACAGCAAAAAGACCAAATGGATGAGCACTGGCTGTAAGCGTAATTGCCAAATCAAGGTAGACGGACAGGGGATAGAGAAAATAGACCAGTTCTCTTACCTTGGCAGTGTTATTGATGTTCAGGGTGGTGCAGATGCAGATGTGAAAGCACGTATTGGTAAAGCTAGACAAGCATTTACATCACTGAAGCCAATATGGCGCTCAAAAAAGATCTCTCTAAAGACCAAGCTCAAGCTTTACAACTCAAATGTAAAGACAGTGCTCCTCTATGGCTCGGAAAGCTGGAAGACCACTCATGAGATAGTTAGAAAGTTGAGGGTTTTCACTCATAAATGCCTCCGCATTTTATTGGGTATTAGATGGCCACAGAAAATAACGAACCTTGAAGTGCGCAACATCTGTAAACAAGAAGACATCATGGTGAGCTTTACACGTAGGAAATGGACATGGATTGGACACGTTCTGAGGGGGGACCCTAACAGCGTCTCAAGAGAAGGATTGTTCTGGACCCCAGAGGGGAAAAGACAGCGAGGTAGACCCAAAACAACTTGGAGGAGGTCAGCAGAGAAAGAACTGAAGTCCATAAACCTAACCTGGAGTGAAATCCGGAAGGCGGCGCAAGATCGTGTGCGCTGGAGAGAGCTTGTGGCGGCCTTATGCGTCCCATGGCGCAATGAGGAAAGATGATGATGATGATTGATAACACAAACTGAAAGTAATGAGCAATTTTATTATTAGTAAAAACAAAATAGCAAGAAATAAAAGCGAACAAGGTAGACAAGTAGTTTAGTTCCCATTTATGTAACAAATCCATTTCTTTAGCGACCAAGCATGTTTGCAAGCTCGAGAAATCATACAAACAATGAGAAATTCAAACCCAAGCAAATATATCATTTTTCTATGGCTGTCCTTTTGCAGGAATTTCGATGTCTTCGTTTGGTCTGTTGTGACTGGACCTAATGTTGATCAATATTTATTTTAGAGTGAAATAAGAACTCTCAGCTCTTATTCCGTTATATAAAGAAAACGTTAGTAAAAGCACGTCTTTACTTAGTCCTTAGTTTTTCATCCTTTTTATTTGGTGTTCCTTTTCAGGTGAATTTTAGAGAAACAGGATCCAGTTTACGTCCACTTACAGAATTGACAAGAGAGCGATTGGTTACCTTTTAAACTGATGGAGGGGTCCAATTAAGTCCACAGCAGTATCAAACGGAGTTCCTCCGTCAAGTAGAATCTCAAATGTCCTGTCAAACAACAAGCAAACGGTTCCTCACATAGCTAAACTTTTAAGACTAATCCTGGTTTTATATCTTGTAGAATTTGTGTCAACTGGACACACTATAGGCAAACATACAATCGGAGGGGGAGGTGGAGGAAGTGAGAACTATTATCAGACCCACTCGTAAAGTTTACGATTTTTGATCCAATCAGAGAATAGCACGAGCGCTCGAGAATATTCCGAAAATTGTCACGGCAACCTGTCGCCAGTTGTTGCTTCGAAACTTCGAGACAAAAACGGCGGGCTCCGGCCCGAGAAGATGGAATTGGCTAATGCCAAAAGGCATTTTCTGTCAACTCCTGCGTGAGGAAAATTTGTACGTTATAATGCTGCGTTTTACTTTCCTTGACAGGCGTTAATACTCTATCGTCTACATGTCAGATAATTACTAATTTTCAATATTTAATTTATAATTCGCCTTACTTGTTAAGTACTGGCGCTCCATTTTCTTTAAACAGTATCATCACACACCAGCCACATGCTACTTCGCTTTCCTCGCCGGTGTACTACAAGAAAAATATACAAGGGAGGAGGGGGGGGGGGGGGTTAAACAAAGACTACAAGACTACTTATAAACATATAAATCTTGGAAAACTTGACGTTCAAGAGAGGTTTAATGACGTATATGAATCGGTGAAAAAGAAGGACGACAAATCCGGGCTGTTCTCGTAAACACACTATATGCTTGGCTGGTAGGGAGCTTACACCCCACCCCTACCCCCACCAACACCGCTGCCTCCACCCCTACCCTTTCCTCCCTTCTGAATCATATTTTATGATAAAAGAGCTGAGAGACTGGGTTCCAGTGTAATCTCTGTAATGGCGGCTTTCATGTGATCTGTATTTCAGATTCATTGTCGCGGATTTGTAAAGGTAAGAGAGTCTATAAGAATACTTTTTCATATCCATCCAATATGAACGATACACAGTCAGCTCTTTTTGTCTCGCGGAATGAGGAAAAAAGTGTCTTTGTGTTTATGTTGATAGAGAATGGCGTAGCTCTCTGGTTCTCTGGTTACTGTATAATTCTTTGTTGTTTATTAATATTCTCTCGCCCGGTCTTTCGGCATCTCTTTTCCATCGTGTTTTACAAGGTTTAACTTAGCAGTTACGACTGAAAATCGGCGAAGAACGATCGTATTTGGCGAGGATTGTTGAATGAACTGATCTATATGTTTCATTTCACAGGTACATCAACAAACCTGCAACAAACTCATCCAGTGTTTACACGAAGGTTCAAATTTGTTTGTGCGAGTGCCACATTCAATATTGGAGAGTAAACAACTTGGTCGCCTTTTGGCATTGAAGAAGAAAGGTAATTAATTTTGTGTTTGTCATTGTTATTAAAGTGATGGTCCATATAAGAACAAGACAAAATAACAATCTGTTTGTGGTCAAATTTAATCAAATTAATTCCAATGGCCTTCATTGGCTATTTAACAATTAGACCCGTAACCCAAAAGGGCTACGGGTCAATAGCCCATGAGGCGAAGCCGAATGGGCTATTGACCCGTGGCCCTTGAGGGCGAAGGGTCTAATTGTTTTAGTATCACCCAACTAGTCGGACAAAAAAGGCAATAGTAAAGTTAGCAAATACAAGTTAAAGAAGTATCTGCTTTGGGAAAAAAACGAGAGAAAAACCCGCGAATTTCGCTACTCGATGACTAATACTATTAGACCCCTAGTAGCGTAGCCAATCAAAATGCAGGATTTGCATTAGTCCACTAGTTGGGTGATACTAATTATCAATTAGACCCGTAGCCCTTTCGGGCTACGGGTCAATAGCCCATGAGGCGAAGCCGAATGGGCTATTGACCCGTGGCCCTTGAGGGCGAAGGGTCTAATTGTTTTAGTATCACCCAACTAGTCGGACAGAAAAGGCAGTAATAAAGTTAGCGAATGCAAGTTGAAGAAATATTTATTTGGGGGAAAAAACAAAAGAAAAACCGGCGAATTTCGCTACTCGATGACTATTACCATTAGACCACTAGTAGCGTAGCCAATCAAAATGCAGGATTTGCATTAGACCACTAGTTGGGTGATACTAAAAGCTTTTAGTAAATTCTCAGCTCCGACTATTGCATTTCTAGCTTTTTGATTGGCTAAAAGACTCCGACTATGAGCCAATAGTCGGAGTTTTACATCATATGGAAAATAGTGCGCCAAGTTTAAAATTTTTCGCTTTGTAAAATTGTGGAAATAAAAATCGGCGGCAAAGCCCGGTTTGAGAATTTACTAAAACAATTATTCCATTCGCCCTTGTTGGATATGAAGTGATTATAACCAACTCGCGCTACGCACTCGTTGGTTATTTCATCACTTCATATCCAATGCGGGCTCATGGAATAATTGTTATATATATATTGAGTACTTAAGCATGAATTTTGAATTTTGGTTGTCTCACTTGCAATCTACTGAAACTAGTTTTTCTTTTATGTATGTATTCACATTGAGTCTAAAATCTGAATATGTGAAGCTCATGAAGTTTCTATGCTCCAAGTCACAGGGGATTCAAATTATTGGTAATAGCATAAGTAAAATATCAATCAGGTGTAGGGCGCCATTTGTAAATTTATTATTTAGACCCAATTTATGTGTTATGTGTTATAACTTGTCCATTGATTCGTAAATAATTATTTTAGGATCATCCTGATTTATAAAATAATTTTTTACCATAGAGTTATTATATATGAATATTAACTAAACACCTTCAATTATTTATAAATCAGGTCATCTCTAAAAAAGTTATTTACATATCATAAAGTTTGTAAATCTTATTATTTGTAAATAAATTATTTAGCTGGGAGTCTAAATTCATTGTTTACAAATAATGAATTCCACCTCGCCAAGTGTAAATTTATTATTTAGAAATACCGAACTTAAGCGAGTGTGTAAATTCATTATTTAGAAATAATGAATTGCACCTCGCCGAGTGTAAATTTATTATTTAGAAATAACAAACTTAACCGAGTGGGTTAACTCATGAATTTCATCTCGTCGACTGTAAATTCATTATTTAGAAATATTGAAGTTAACTGAATGTGTAAATTCATTATTTATAAATAAATATTTATATATAATGAATTTCATCTCGCCGACTGTAAATTTGTTATTTAGAAATAATGAACTTGAGCGAGTGTGTAAATTCATTATTTAGAAAAAATATTATAACTTTGATCTCGCCGAGCATAAAAAAAGTGGCAGAAGGTAGGAGCCTGCCTGTCCGCAGGTTAAATTCTTTGCCACCTTTGGGTGGGTAGCATTACATGGCACTTTGTTTGGCTTGACTGAAGCCATGCGGCTATGCAGGACTATCCCAGGCAAACCCACAGATCCTACACATGGAAAAACAAAATAATGTTATTTTCGTTTAAACCATTGTTGATTTTTTATAAAAACCAGACCTTTAACTTAGTACGCCTCACATGATTCGTTCAGAACTCTCCGGAGCTCGGGAGACATCTGATGACGTTTACATCCACAACTCGATGGGTAACGAGATAATTATCAGGGCCGTAATGGGTGAGGGGTCACGCCGGTCATAATAGGTGAGAGGTCGCACCGGAGGCTTTGAGAATTCAGCGTTTTGCTCCTCCGGGACATTTTGAAAATTCATAATGTCTAATAGGGTGCATTGAGATGATCTGGATAAAGATCAGAGATCATAGTTCATCTAAGGAACTGATGAATCCGTGACGAGAGGGGATTCTTTGCACTACATGTATTAACCAAGTAATCTTGTATCACCGAGCCTGATCCAGATCATCCCAAAGGAAACCACAAAAAGTCCATACATGCATCTCCTTCATTCTGAGAGTCATTTTAATCCACACTCCTTGGTTAGGCGGACATTTTTGCCCAGGTTGTGGGGGGGGGGGGGGGGGGGGTTGACGGGTGGTGCGAATGGCCATCGCAAACTGTCACCTTCATGTACTGGCCTGAATTTCATCAAGCTATCATTAATAATTTTGTGAACTATATTTCATATACAATGTACTAACGGAGAAACAACAAGAACATGATATTACTAAGTGTAAATTCTGGGAGGAACGTATACTCAGAAGAAATCCAGAAGTAAATGCAACCGTGTTAAGAAGGAAGTTGTGGGTGAACTAGTATCTGGCATCTGCAGAGCGACAGCAGGAGGAGAATTTCGTCTTCATCCGCCATTTTGAAAATGTGCCTCGTCCCGTACTCCCACGGCTTCATTCTAGAGCTCATTGCGCTTGCGTATGTCACTTTCCTTGTGCTTAATCCTTATGCAACAAGTGTGACCATTTGTTACGCTTATGTTTATGCTTCTGCTTATGCTCATGTCGCTGTGTAAACCAGGCATATATCGCAGTGTAAATCAGCTTCATTATTTGTACATTTTATGAATTTACGCACTTGGTAAGTTCAGTATTGCTAAATAAAGAATTTACACATCGGTCAAGTTCAATATTTCTAAATAATAAATTTACACTCGGGGAGATGAAACTTCATTATTTACACTGAAATAATGAATTTACACTAGGTAAAGTTCATTATTTGTAATTAAAATATAGATAGGACCCTGCGTGTGCTCTGATTGGTCAAAAACCCATGTTTTATCAGAGTATAAAACATACAAATAGTGTGTTTTATTGTTTTGCGCGTGTAAAATCTATATTTAAAGCAAATGAAGAAGCCTAAGCCGTGTATTGCGGTCATTTGAAAACACTCGAGAAATGTAGAAAACACTCGCCTGCGGCTCGTTTTTTCTACATTTCGCTCATGTTGTCAAATGACCATCGTGTTTTATCACAGTGTAATACACGGCTTAGGCTTCTTTATTTGTTAAATAATAAATTTACAGTCAGCGAGATGAAATTCATTTTTTCTGAGTGATGAATTTACACACTCGGTCAAAGTCATTAATTATTCATTATAATTCGTAAATAATGAATTTACACACTCGCTTAAGTTTGTTATTTCTAAATAATAAATTTACACTTGGTGAGGTGAAATTTATTTGTAAATAATGAATTTAGGCTCCCGGCTAAATGATTAATTTACAAATAATAAGATTTACAAACTTTATGATATGTAAATAACTTTCTTAGAGATGACCTGATTTATAAATAATAGTTTATTATTTATATATAATAACTCTATGGTAGGACAATCCTAAAATAATTATTTACATATCAACAGACAACTTCTTATGTCTTATATATAAATAAATTTTCTGGCATTTCCAATTATTTATAAATAAAGAGAAAATGGCATAAATTCGGTCTAAATAATAAATTTACAAACGGCACCCCATAATCAGGGACCTCAAATGTTCAAAGCAATTGCTCGGGTATCCAAAAAGTATACAACATCATTTTACCGTTATTTGTAAATGGATCTTAAGTTTCCTCTTTTCATTTTAGTAATTTTTGAAACAGTTGAAATGTGTTTATATCCAGAATAGTGATTGAGTGCAGAAATAAATCTCATGCTCATGGATAAAACACTCTGGCCATGTTCTTTATTTTGGTGTTCTGAGTGGAAGTGAATTCTTTACCCTGGGTATGGGGTGTATACAAAACCTGGGCTAGGCCATGGCCCGGGCCATGACCCACCCTGTGGCCTACCCTATGGCCACCCCAAATTTTGTAATTTTACCAATTATAAAGAAAAAATAACTACTTGCGTGAACAAGGGTCAAGCGCTGGACATTCGAGCAATAGCCACGAATTTCTTTTTATCAAATTCGTCCTCAAGGCATCCCAGGTTTAATGTTTAATTAGGCGCTTGGACCCAACACAAGACGCCATCTTGGACCCAGGGCACAGAGACCCGGAGAAAGGCAAGCAATGATAACCGATCTCATGGGGAAAATTAGCCTGTGTAGCTTGGCGGTTTATGCAATATACTAAAAAATTTGAGCACGAGCGCACACATCGGGAAAGCCAGGAAAACGAGCGGTGAAGCATTCTCTCTTTCCCAGGCTCCTCGGCGCTTCACAGCTTTGATTTCTTAGTGTGCTCAAATTGCTTTAAAACCGCCTAGCTTTGCAGGCTAGGGGAAAATCGAGGTAAGGAATCTGACATTTTCTCTCAGAAAATAACCCATGGAATCAAGAGATATTGCCGATCCTAGTTATTGACTGTTTTGCCCCCATCAGTACATTAAGCTTATGTTTAGAAAAGACCTCTGGATAAAATCACTTATAATCGCAATAATAATAATAAACTATAATAATAATCGTAAACTATCCCCCAAAAGGGTTTTTTTCACTTTTTCCTTTCTTTCTTTGACCAATCAGATTCATCAATGTAATTAAAATTAACAAATCCTTGCTCTCAGGTGGACCATTACTTTACAATTAGCATAACAACTTTGTAGTTAATTAGCTATGATTAGCTCACTTTGGTCATATTTACATGTATCTTCTAAACCTTATTAGTCTTTGTGAAATTTTTCCAAGTAAAGATAATTTTAGCTAGAAACCTGTTAATCTTTGAAATCATCATCAGAGTGTCCAAAATAACTGGATGTTCTTATATGTTAGTGGAACTCGTTATGTCCCCTGGGGGTAGCTTGACCATGTTATTTTGTGTTTCTTTGTCACAGTATTTTATTGAGATTTCTAAGCACCCAAGAGCTAATCTTTTTGCAAACACTCATTAAAATAGTCCGCTTGATGCTATAACTGGCTGAGTGGGAATTTTTTTGTTCTCTGCTCCTTGAACTTTGTTGAGTTCTAGCATATCTTGCATGAGGTAGAAAAGGGCCCATCCAGAAAGAACAAAGCGTATCACTGAGTGTGAAATGGGGTTGATGGGCCTACATGATTAATACTAACTGTATGACTCCCAAAACATAACAACACGCAATAACATATGCATTAAGGCATTTCTTGTAAAGTCCATTTACAGCATGTTTCTGAGTCAGTAATTATTCACTTCCATGGGAGGTTAAACTATTTAGGCACACTAATGTGCTGTGGATGTTGCTCAATTTTAGTTTTAATCATTCCCTAAGAAGTCTCAGATGGAGAAGAAATGTGCCGTAAAAATAAACAAAAAGTTACAACAACAAAAAGTTTCTCTTTGTACTCCTACAAAAAAGGCATATTTACAGTAACACATCAGCACAATACTATTGGCAGTAAAACACCTTTACATTGTATAATGCATCTGCAGACCATTAGTCCTAGTCAGTTATTTGCAGGTCACTTGCTGGGCTCCTGGCCACGAAAAGGTTAACAAACATACATTGAATGATGATTGAAATTCAGTTGCCAAGTTTGCAACTCTTGAGTTATGAGGGATCAATTTATATTCACTACATTGTACAGAGTTGTTTTGTTCAAACTGGGTTGCATTGATGGCATTCAAAATAATTGATTTTATGGCCTCATTTAAAGTGTTAATTTGTTGAGTTTGAAACTGGTTTTTTTTTTCACTCAACCAGACTTTTCAATAGAGCTGAAAATCCGTTGTTTCAAACAAGTGTTATTAATAATAATTGTTAACAATATTATTTGTCAGCAAACCATGACAAGTTTCCTATATGCTGCAGGTCTCAAAAAGGGTTATTCAGTTGCTACTCAGTTGCACTGTTTACATCAATAAGACTTGGAAGTAATCAGTTCTAAGCTGTCTGTTCTAACCACTAAAAATGACACTGCTAGAATATGATCATTGGCGAGAGCACAAACAAACCCAGAGTCTTTTAAAATTGTGCTGTGATTGGTTGAAAACTTTCAGGTGGCTCTGGTTGGAGTTGTTCCACAGTGAATTACAAGCAAAACTTGACAAGGTGATAGAATTGTCCCTCTTTGACCAAAGTAAATTTTAGTGATTAGATTCTTGTAGTTAAAATCAGTGAAAGGGGCTGAACATGTGGTCAGATGTAAAAGAAAATCATCAGAAAATAGTTTACACCACTTTGGAAAGGTCAAGTATTAATCTGTGTGTTCCAACAAACAATCTCTGAATGATTTGTCACTTTCACTTTAGAACTAATAAAGACACAGAGATAATTTAACAAATTGACATCAGTTTTTCATGTGTCTGTTCTGTTGTTGACAATGAATTTTTGTCATAATATTGTCAAAGTAGCTGTGGATCCACAAGACAATAGCTGAGTGGGTCCGCTGACCACATTGACAACGTTATGACGAAATTCATTAAGTTTGCATTCAAGCCTGGTTACCAAGCAGGCAAGCACTTGTCTTCCATTTTCAAGTAGAGTTTGTCAGCTTAGTGACCTGGTCTCTGAATGGCACTTAGGCTAGAGGTGACCTTGCTTTAATACATCTACCTCGCTGCTTTTATTGTGTAAATCAAGCCTGGTTAGCAAGCAGGCAAGAACTTATCTTCCATTTTCAAGTACAACCAAAATATTTCAATTGACTATTATTTTTACAGTTGTCAGCTTGGTGACCTGGCCTGTGAATGGCAGCAAGGCTGGAAGTGACCTTGTTTTGATGCAGACCCCACTGCTTTTATTGTGCAAGTCAAGTTGTTCTTACATGTATGCTTACCAGTTTGCATTTACATGGCAAAAGCAGACAGGTCTGTATCAAAGGAAGGTAACCTCCTCTGGCCAGGTAACTAACCACACAACTGTAAAATGGCCTATTTCATTTGCTTGGTTCCATAGGCAAACCAACAAAATCAAGTGTCTTGACTATATGTTTTGACCTTTGTAAGCTTATGCTACACATACATAGGCAAGTAATGAATAAAAGTATCAGAGTCTATTAATAAATAGTCAGTACAGCTTTGAGTTCCAGAGTGGAGTTGAATCATGACCCTCCCTGCACAAGTTAGATACTTAAACTGCTGAGATACAGCGGGCTCATGGCCTGGCTGGTTATTTCGTAGGTTCATTTTTTCTCATTTTAAGGCTTGTTTGAAAGCATAAAATCTGTTTACTGTGATTTAAGTTTCTTGGTTTTTTTTTGATATCAGTATAGCAGGGTAAAAGAATGCATAACAAGAAGTGAACTTTGTGGTGATTTAATTGGTTCACAAATCTGCTGTTTGCCAAACGTTGACATGTATTTCACAATGAACAATAAGATCATTTGATATCTTCTCTATGAACTGGGTTTTAAGTGTGATAAGATCCAATTATATCGTATGCTTGTAACATTTAGGACAATTGTGTCCATTGCCTGTGCACATTCTTGCTGTGCACAAGATTCATGTTGCAACATCACTCCACATCATTCATTAAGCGTGGAAGCTAAAGAAGAAACATAAGTTAGTACAGAGCGTAGTACCAGTTTTGTTCCTTGAATGATCAGTGAACATCTTTTTTTTTTCATAGATTTCCTACTGTTAACAAAAAAGAAAGAAAGAAAGAAAATCTGCACGGGAGAAATTACAAATATTCTACCCTTTATACATTCTTGCAATCACAAGTTTCCTGGAATATGAATGAGGGACACCAAGATTTAGTCTATTAAGAACGTATTCTACCTCAAGGAGCAACATCACTCCAAAACTTTAACTTCCAGACTTAGCAGTGACGAATTGAGTACATTTAGGTGATCTACATGGCACCAATTATCATAACTGACAGTTTTAAGCTAAGATCGTCTAAAGTGATTCCTCAGAAATAAAAGTTGCCGATGAATTGTTTTTTGAAACTTTCCCTCAGTGTTCTCTCCCAAGCACTGTTTTGAAAATAACAATAAAATGATAGGTCACCATTCTTGCTTAAGAGATGTGATAGGCCAATTCCTGTTCTCGTGCTAATCACGCGCGTTATTCATCAGTCCACGTTACATTTTGCGGTAGCTCAAAACATAGTTTATCAAAGTAATGGGAAAAAAATTTGACATGTAGAAAGTTTCGAGTATATAGAACAATATCATATAACATCGAGAAAAATCGCACTATTTAATACGACGTGGACGTAAGTCGTTGTTTTCGCGGTCATAATTTGTATCACAAAGTAAACGTTTTATGCACTCTTTCACCTAATAGTATATCTTTTTTTTCCTTCTGATAAAAAATTCTATTCTTTTTATATTGCATGAAGGAAGATAATATGCACACTGTTATTGTGGAATAAAAAATATAGGTTACCATGCTCGTTTAAAAGAAGACGAGCATATATTTCGTTATCGAGCTCAGCTTGAGGGAAATTTCTTTCATTGTGTACGTGCACGCGCTCATTTGCCCACGCTAATGACGTGAAAATCGTGCGCAGTATGGATGGCGTAATGCAATACTGAGGAATCACCTTAAAAAAGGAAAGCTTCTAAAAATGATTAAGAATGAGCACTGTGTCCCCCCCCCTCCCCCCCCCCCCCAAAAAAAATGCAGATTTCCACCTTTCTTCATGGTTAGTTTCAGAAAAATCTTAACATGGGAACTATTTGTCTACAAACATCTACCTAAGTTTAAACATAACATTACCGTCGCTTGCAACTGCCTGTCCACACACATGACAAACATGTTCTGTTGGCCAATCAAAATTTAAAGTTTTGACAATCAAACTTCATAGTTTACCCGCCGACTTGCGAACGTTTTGATGCCACTCCATAAACACGTGAAGGGAAGCAAAGTCAGCAACGTGTTCGGGCATTTTGTCTTTTCTGAAAATCAGAATGAATGATACGAAATCAATAAGGTAATTTCTGTCGGGTATCGACTGTGATCTTATACTGCACGTAGGGGAATCAAGGGAAAAAAGTGTTCACCTCAACATTGTCTGCGCGATATCTGGCAGAAGGTCTTCATTTTCTCTCTGAATCGACTATAAAGGCCGCAAAAGGCCAGTCTTGAACATGATTTTTCGGCTAAAAACACCTAACAGTGAATAGCAGTGAAGCATCACACAACATCAACACAGCAGTCACAAGCAAAGCCCTGAATCAAATTTGAAAAAAGGTCTCCACGTGGGGCTCAAACGATAGTAAATGCGAACGAATATCAAGTGCCGAAAACAGTGACGTTTCGTCTCCGACAAGCAGGTGTAAGGTACTTAGCCCATGTGAAAGGTTCATCAAGGAAAAAGCAAGAACTTGAGTGTAAACGTGAGGAAGCAAAGGCTAACAGAAGAGAACTTGAAGAAACGTCTGCCAAGATAAGAGACACAGCTTTCGCGGTTGAAAATACCAGTCAACGCTGTAGTATTAGAAAATGTCATGAAAGAAATCCCTCAGTTCGCACCTGCCGAATGGCAAAATGTGAGTCGGTGTTTTTCTGTGAAGAGTTGAGTAGAGTTCTTATTATCAAAACTCCAAACACAAAATGCCCACACGCGTTGCTTATCGACTTTGCTTCCCTTCCAATGTTTGAGTGGCGCCAAAACGTTCCCAAGTGGGCAGGTAAACTTTGAAGTTTAATTGTCCAAAACTTTGAGTTTTGATTGGCCGGCAGAACATGTTTTTGTCACGCGTGTGGACAGGTAGTTGCAAGCGACAGTAACTTTTCCTTTTCTTGGCAGATAGGTTTAAGCATTGTGGCAAGTTTGTCTGAACAAGTTAACATTTTGAACTGAGCAAGAAACTCACACAGGAATGAAGTCATATACGTGCAAGTATTGTCAGAAGAGCTTTAACAATTTATCGAAGGGCAAGCAACATGAACGAAGTCACACAGGAGAGAAGCCGTATTCATGCAAGCATTGTAAAAAGTCCTTTAGCTACTCATCACTTTGCAAACGACATGAACGAACTCACACAGGAGAGAAGCCATATGCATGTAAGCATTGTAAAAAGTCCTTTAGTCGGTCATCACATTGCAAGCAACATGAACGAACCCACACAGGAGAAAAGCCATATGCATGCAAACATTGTAAAAAGTCCTTTAGTCAGTCATCAGTTTGCAAGCGACATGAAAGAACTCACACGGGAGAGAAGCCATATACATGCAAGCGTTGTGAAAAGTCTTTTAGTCAGTTATCAAACTGTAGGAAACATGAACTAACTCACACAGGAGAAAAGCCGTACACATGCAAGCATTGTGAAAAGTCCTTTAGTCGGTCATCACATTGCAAACGACATGAACGAACTCACACAGGAGAGAAGCCATATTCATGCAAGCATTGTAAAAAGTCTTTTAGTCGGTCATCAGATTGCAAGCTACATGAACGAATTCACACAGGAGAGAAGCCGTATTCATGCAAGCATTGTAAAAAGTCCTTTAGCTACTCATCACTTTGCAAACGACATGAACGAACTCACACAGGAGAGAAGCCATATGCATGTAAGCATTGTAAAAAGTCCTTTAGTCGGTCATCACATTGCAGGCAACATGAAGAGAGACATGGAAGAGCCAGCTCTTTAAAGCAGGAGCAACATGATCAGTGCTTAAAACCAAGAAGAGACATTCCGGAGTCAGCTGCAACTCTTGGTGGCAGGAAATCTTCTGTACTGTCTTCTTTGACTGAAGAAAATTCAAGCGAAGTTGAAAGTCTGACCTGTTGGATTTGTCAGAAGGAATTTAGTAGTGAGGCATGTGTCATCCAACATTACGATCAACATATTGAAGTGACACTTAGACGTATGCATCATTTTAAGGTGTAAATATCTCTTTTTTCACTAGTCAACTGAAGTGTTAATTTTAAACACACTCCAACAAGTTTGGTATAATGAGAGCAAATCTGTTCTGGAAGAATATTTTTTTAATTTTTTAACTCGTAAAATAGTTATAATATTCAGATTGCTTGGAATAAAAATGCTCACAACGTTTTATATATGTATGTTTCAAGGGCAATTAAACGAGGCATTAGAAGGCCATTAAAATCTCTCCTTTTGACTCGATAACAGATCTTCTCAAGATCATGTTATAGCTTTTGTTTAAGCATGTCTTTCTGATGTCCGCGCATGGTTGATTTATAACTGTCTGTTAATCAACAATTCGAAAACTGAGGTCTTAGGGTGCGTTTGTTTAAGAAAATCCAAGATTGGATTCTTAAATCCGAAAGAATCCAAAAACGTATTTTGCATTTCTTTACTAAACAGATTAATTTAAGATCTCTCGGATCAAAGGAACCGCAAGAATGAACAGAAACCAAAGAATCCATTTCGGATTCTTTTGGATTTAAGAATCCAATCTTGGATTTATTAAAGAAACGCACCCTTAGTTGTTGGTTCCCGCCATCAATTAGCAAAAATCGCAATTGATTTTATCACCTTCAGCGATTCTACCATCCAGCCGAGGCTCTCAGCAGTGTTCATAACTTGGGTTGGTGATTCGATTCTGATATGTGCATGTTGTAGCAAGGCTTTTTATGGATTATAAAAAAATTCGCCAAATTAGGAAATTCCTCAGTTCTGAGTCTACAAATACTCTGGTTCACCCATTTCAGTGTGACGTCACATTTAGACTATGCAACTCTCTTCTCTATGGCGTTCCCAAGTACCAGACAGATCGTCTTAAGGACGTTCGTGCGACGAATTTCCAGGCGATAGATTTTTG
>JAHPZR010006127.1:45000-48155 GCA_019787425.1 Platygyra sinensis
GTGGCCTGGTCCGTGGTCCGGTCCGTGATCCGGTCCAGGTTTTGTCGACGCCGTCCCGACGTAAAGAAAGACGACAAAAACGCATCTAAACCGGTCGCTAGACACTTCAATCTGCCGAATCATTCTACGCAACATATGGCAGTCTGCGGCCTCTCCCTACATCAAGGAAGCACAGAAAGCCGCAAAACTCTAGAACAATTTTTTTTTTTTCAAATCGGCACTCTTAATCCTCACGGTATCAACAAACGCTTTTCATTCAACTGATTTATTCTGTTGTTTTTCACGTTGCCATGCACCAACCAACAGCGTAGCTCCATATTCCTGTATATAAACCACACACAACTCACAATTCCTCGATTCCCTCCGAAGAAGGGCTAGCGCTCGAAACGTCAGCTTCCAAATCTCTTTACGGTGGCCAATTCACATTATCAACCCAGTTAATAAAACCAAATTATCTTACAAAGAGAAGCTTGCGAAAAAGCTGAAGTGAGAAAGAGGCAGCATTTCTGGCAGGAATAATTGTTATTACTTACGTCCAAAGGCTATCCTTCAACGTCGAGAGAAATTCCAGAAGTACTCGCGTCTCTGCAAAACTAATTGTACCTTTTTCTGATGTGGTAACCCTTCTTTTGAAAGAGTTCTCAATTTTGGACGCTGGATTATTGGAGGGTTACAACTTTCAAGGGCTCACTAGTTTTGAGAAGATAGCTGATACGTGTATACTTGCAACGATCCATCAAGTAAAAATGTTTTCAAATTATGGAGAAAATGAAAAGAATATATCAAACAAAATAAGATATGCCTGTAGATTTAAAGTCAACCAAAACGAATATCAGTTCATTTTGGAAGAAGCTTCTAGTCCTCGTAGTCTGTTGACTGCCGCCGTTTCGTAAGGAAATAGTAATTCTCTTAGTAGCGAGTACACGTTATACCGGCAGGCTATGCAGCTTGTTGTGTGATATGTCCATTAAGTGTTCCTGATAGTAATGCAAGTAACATTTGACCCCTTGAAAAGACGTGAACAACAGAGTAAAAGTTAGATTTTATTTTACAGGGATTCTCCAAAATGGCGTGACATGCATATGGCCTGATAAAATGCTTCTATGGGATATTAACTCTGTTAACTCGGTGGCTGTTGATCTTCCTACTGTGCAGGTGTTTTACCATTTTGGATCGAAAATCTTACAAGGATGGTAAGCCGAAATGAGTTGTGTATCAAAGTATCATTTTTAATCGTTGAGCAAATCATCAAATTACAGGTTCTTCAGCGGTCAGGGGGCGTGTTACCTTTCTTGCATTCTGCATTATGCGTAAAATCAAAACCATTTTGGTTTTTGGAACTACTGCTTTCTTTAACAGAGCATTAGCTCGTATATCGGTGAGGAAACTAGGGAACGCCCAGAGAACTAGATAAGTCTCATCCAAAGACCAGAAGAACTCAGTTCAAATTGGTAATTAAATAAGTGAAAGTCAAGACATTTAGATGATGAACTAACGATATATATAATGATACTTATGATAACGTTTGAAGAAGGTTCAGGAAAGTAAAGTCTGCGTTCGAGACCAGTGCACATCGGGAGGGTGGACGACTGTTTCGCCCTTATTGGAGCTCATCAGCACGGTGTAGCGCAATCATGTCACTTCGTGATTTGGATTCCAATGCATTAAACATCTGGCCACTTTGCCTCGCATAACAGGACCCGCGATAAACGCAGAATTAAGCCTTGTTGATTGTTGCTGTTCCCTCTTGTTTCATCAATTTACGTTTCAGGCGTAATTTGAAGTAGTTTAACTCAACCAAATAAGTAGTAAAGCTAGCTTTACGCAACGACAAATTGACACTTATTGGCTTTAGAGTCACTTAGAGAGAATACTTAAAACGGTTTACAATAGAAGCATAATTTAAGTTTGCACCTAATCTCCCCGAGGTTTCCCTATAGAGGACGCTAGTGTACCTTTCGAAACCAAGGATATTAGCATGTCAGACTATTTGAATACAGCACGCGCAGAAAATTTCATAGGCCGCCAGTGGCTGTACCGAGAAGTCGAAGATACATTTAAAATTAAAAGCGAGGTTTTTGGGATCTTAATAATGGGAGATCCAGGTTCGGGAAAATCTGCCTTGTTGTCCCAACTAATCTGCTCGCGGACTTCAAGCTCTGTGATCCATGTTCACATTCTTGGTTACCACTTGTGCAAGTACTCCGACCGGAATACACAAATGGCGGGAAAATTCGTTCGAAACTTGGCAGAAATGATAGCTCGTAGGCTGCCGGAGTATGGTTATATTGTTTTCAACAGCTCGTACATTCAACGTTCATTTGATTATGACTGTATTCAAAATCAAGATCCAGTGGGTTGCCTTGAACAAACAATTTTGACCCATGCATCTGAGGAATTTAAAAAATGAATCAAAAGAAAATTGGTATATATCGTCATAATTGCCTTGGACAAATGCCTTGCACAAGGCGAAACAGGTCATAGCATTGTGTATCTGTAAAGATTCCACGGTTTCCGCCATGGTTGAAGTTTATAATGACTTCGCGAAATCAATCTGACGTTGCTTTCCATTCCAGCAAAATAAAAGAGTTAATCATCCATCCAGAAGACTCAAGAAATCTTGAAGACATTGAGCTGTTTTTAACCTCAAAAATTTATCAAGCCAGTCCTTCTTGGCTTGGAGACGACACAGTGAAAAGAACTTCAAACATGGTCTCTACTTTGTTAAAGATAAGCTAAGGAAACTTTCTGTTTGTTAAAGAAGTACTTCTTCATTGTGAACCCTCAAGACGTAACTTAAGCGATGCTTGTACATTGCCAAAGACCTTAGGAGACCTGTACCACAGTTATTTTGAAAGGCTTTATCCTCATACTACTAAAGGGAGCTTTAAAACTGTTCGACGTTTGTTGGAACTACTTGTTGCTACGTTAGAACTATTACCACAAAAAGAGCTCTTTGCTTTTTTTAAAACGAAAGATGGGGACCTTGATGAGGAAAGTGAATTTCAAAGTAGATTGGACGAATACAGTAACATTGTACCACTTGTCTTTAGCAGAGTGGCTTGCAAGTAACAGCAATAAAAAAAATCGCGTCAGCAAAAAGGCGGGCCACGAAATATTCTGTGATTACTTCTTTAGTCTCATTAGGGATGGAG
>JAHPZR010006128.1:2500-10000 GCA_019787425.1 Platygyra sinensis
CGCATTCTATATTGTGACGCCGGGCCCGGCTATGATTAGAACTGTTTGCAAATAGAGTAAGTAGATTCTTATCACGGGTGTCATATTTGCCCTCCTACGTTTTCCTTCGTAGCTTTACTTCGAGAAAGCTATAGGCTTGTCTAGAGAAATTCTAATGTTTCTTGCAGCTATCTGATCGAGCTTATCTTCCTGGAGCTCGATGTATAGGTTTATTTCTCCTCTGATTGTTCTAGTGCCACAGGATTTAAATTTAACTCATTACGCGCAAGTCTGGTCGACTGTGTTGCGTGTTGTATATGCCATTGTTCGGCTTAGTTGTGATTGTAGACATCTTAAAACTTGCCGCCCAGCACGATCTAACGGCTCTAGTTTTCTCATTTTCTTGTCTACTTTATTTACCATCAATTACGGTAGATTGTTATAAAAAGCCGGTTCATCAGAGCGGGGAAACCCATTAATTTTGACATACTTAATTACCTCCTTGACAGATATGTAACAGGCTAATCACCAAGGGGCGGAACGGTACATTGAAAACAATGTCTACAGGCTCACCCGCGCCCCACTCGCTTCGCTCGCGGAGTCACGACGCTCCGACTCCCACTCGCTCGCCGAATTTTTTTTCCGACCTTGCTGGGAGCCTGTTCGCAGGCTAAGCCGTTTTCGTTTCCTAAATAGGTTTTGAGAGTTGCAGCGCTTAATATGGGGTCCGCTGATTGCAGATTTTATTGTACTTTACTGTACTGGAAAATGTGATCCTACCTTACAAATTACGAGATAATAGATATTAAGCCCTGTCCACTCGGGAAATGTTTGGTGATCAAACATTAAGGGCCTGTTTACATGGAGGTGGGGACCCCAGGTAGGTGAGGTAACCCGCCTAGCCGTGGTCGAAAATTGGCTTGCGTTTACATGCAAACTTACAGCCCCGGGGTCCCGGGGTGACGTTAGTAGTCGTTGCTTGGTCGCTAGGCATGTAAACAGAGAAAATGGCGGGCAAACGACGCATTTTGGCGGTAAGTGTTCTTTTCCTCTCATTATCTGCCCTCGCTGCAACATTTCAGTGCTGTGGATTTTTTACTTTTTTACTTTGGCGCGCTTTTGGAGGCTTGCAAGTGTAACATGAACTCGACCCCGGCTAGGCGGGTTACCCCACCTTGAGTCGTTTACATGGCAAAATGCGACCCCGGCTGACAGGGTTACCCTACCTGGCAGACCGGGCAACCCGCCTAGGTGGGTTACCCCACCTATCATGTAAACATGATCAAATAAAAATGAGAGATTATATGGAGAGGCGGGTTACCCCACCTAGGCGGGTTACCTCACCTACCTGGGGTCCCCCACCTCCATGTAAACAGGCCCTAACGAAGATTGTTTGGAAACCAAACACTTGCACGTTTTAACACTTTGTTTAACGCAAAGAAACATTTGATTAAACATTATTTGCCCATGGGAAATCACTATGGATACATCAAAAACTGAGAACAAAAACATTACCCATGACGTTTCCCGAACCAAGTCATAGGGTTTAGCTTTGGTTTATCTAACCACAAGAGTAGCTCAACCAATCGGGTGGAAGAAGTCTTGTCTAACCGAAATATTGGGCATTTTTAGCTGTCCGGTCAGCCTTTCAATTGGTTTTGTGGAAGAAAAAAGTCTATCCAGAAACCGCAGCACATGCTGAGCACATTTCTGCGGTGTTCCGCTGAAATGGCGGCAAATATCCTTGCACTTAACAAATTCAATACACGTGGCATCAAACAAATAGGTATGTGCGGCCCCAAAGGGTATGATTTTTCAGCTGTTTTGGTTATAAATAGGGTGTCGATTTTAGCCAGTGTTGGCCATTTTGGTCATAAAATATAGGGTATGGTTTTTGCACTGTAGCCTTGATAGGGGCATGTTTCTAAGAAGTCACTTTTTCCTCATTATCGAAAAGAAAATCACAAGCCCTTCACATTTATGTCTACGGTCTGAACGGAACTAAGGAACTAATTATAACGCAGCTCTGAAACAGGGGTTCGACTTAAGGGTAAGGTAATAAATAGGGTAGAGAATATCAAAGATTTTAGTCATAAATAGATTTCTTCTTAGCCCGATTTCCCGGCCTTACCAAAAAAAAAAGGCCAATTGAGCCTTTTCACCCTTTTCCGCCGGTTTGTCATTTACCAGTATAAAAATAGTTTTAATATACTCGTAAACAAATCGGGCGAAAAAGTCACTTTCCTTTTCGCCACTTTGTCATTTACCAGTATAAAAAATACTTTTATATACTAGTAAACAAATCGGGCAAAAAGTCACTTTCCTTTTCCCCGCTTCGTCATTTACCAGTATAAAAAATACTTTTATATACTAGTAAACAAATCGGGCGAAAAAGTCACTTTCCTTTTCCCCGCTTTGTCATTTACCAGTATAAAAAATAGCTTTTAATATACTAGTAAACAAATCGGGCGAAAAAGTCAATTTCCTTTTCCCCGCTTTGTCATTTACCAGTATAAAAAATACTTTTATATACTAGTAAACAAATCTGGCAAAAAAGTCACTTTCCTTTTCCCCGCTTTGTCATTTACCAGTATAAAAAATAGCTTTTAATATACTAGTAAACAAATCGGGCGAAAAAGTCAATTTCCTTTTCCCCACTTTGTCATTTACCAGTATATAAAATACTTTTATATACTAGTAAACAAATTGGGCGAAAAGGTCACTTTCCTTTTCCCCACTTTGTCATTTACCAGTATAAAAAATAGTTTTAATATACTAGTAAACAAATCGGGCGAAAAAGTCAATTTCCTTTTCGCCACTTTGTCATTAACCAGTATAAAAATTGTGTTAATATACTAGTAAACAAATCTGGCAAAAAAAACAATTTCCTTTTCCCCACTTTGTCATTTACCAGTATGAAAAGTGGTTTTAATATACTTTGTCATTTACCAGTATAAAAAATAGTTTTTATCCCGTTATAGTTCATTATATTTTCACTGTTACAGTTTTTTGCACGAAATTTTTTTATCGGTACTAGTAAAGCTTTTTAAAAAATTTGCAAATATCTGATTACCCGCAAAAGCGCGTTCAAAGCCCCTATAATACGACCTCAGTTCTCCCGATTAGAGAGCTGCCTTCGTTCCTCACTGCTATAGCAACAACGCGTTTGTTACTACATGAACTTTATCGTTTTTTTTCTCTGTATATCTTTGAAGCTCACTTTCACACCATTTCTGACGTACGCACCATTCAAAAGTCTGACAAGAGGGTAGTAGCATTATGCCCTGTTGCCAGGGTATTACCGGTGTTAAATTCCTTAAAGCTCAAAACATTAAATCCCGGTAGTGAATTTCACTGAAACATTTTTTAAAGGTTTTTTTCTAAGAATGTGGTAGAACATCAAAACAAGGTCTCCCAGCTGACGATTTTCTTCAGTCTTGTAACCAGTTTGCGTATTGACACAAAAAGATCTCGATTGTTGGTTATTCGATAGCTAAAATGGAGGCCCTTCCTTATTACCATCATGGAAAGTCACGGAATTAATAATGGATTATTAGGCGAGTACTAAAGTCTCGATATTAGAGGGCATCTTCGAACACTCTTTTGTCTAACTAAAGAACGAACGACTTGTTCTTCGAAACACTTCGCTATAACGAAAGTGACGAAGTACATTCTGAGGTTTATTTTCTGGAGGTAACATTTCAGACATTATGTCCCGTAATCTGATAGACTGTTCACAGTCCCCTATTTTTCCGTGCGATCCCAGATGTGGATAAAAAATGCCCGTGGGTAGGGGTGGTGGAAGGCACCACCACCCTTACCCAAGGGCATTTTGTACTCTCCCCAGTTTCGCTCGCATCAAGAGACCACGATGGCGGCCCGTCGAACTGAACGATCAACATCTACGATCTCACGGAAAAATAGGGGACTGTGAACAGTCTAGTAATCTGATCGATCTGAGCGGTTTAGTCTGTCTGCTTTAACTTTACAACTTTTGAAGGTCAGGCTCTGGGTCAAAGCTCTAAATCGGATCACAATTATGCAATCATTCTCGGAAATCAGACAACCTGTCAAAACAGGTGTAATGCTGTTATCTGATTGGTCGACAGTATCATGCCAAAGAAAGATCAAACTTAGAGGCTTCATTCTTGGAGGCGTTTTCGACGCGGAACTCTTTTCCTTTACCGCCTCTAATCATGGATATAAAAACCTTGCTAAACAATCTTCATGAAGAAGTATCCTGTTCTGTGTGCATGGTCACATTCACAGATCCAAAACAACTGCCATGTTTACACAGCTTTTGTCTTCACTGCTTAGAAGGAATTCTACGAACGAGTGGGCGCAATGATATCATTACATGCCCGGAATGTAGAGGAGAGGGTAGAGTTCCTAGCAGCGGAAGCCTGAAGGACCTGCCGACCAACTTTCGTATCAACAGTTTGCTGGATGTGTTGGCCATTAAACAATGCAGTACAACAGGAGTTAAATGTGGAAACTGACAACAAAAGTGCACAGAGTTGCTATTGTTTCCAGTGTTGTGTCTTTTGGTGTGACGACTGTATTACGGCGCACAACATAATCAGAGCTAACAGAGAACACCGTGTGTTGGCGCTTACTGACTTTAAAGACGAAGACTTTGAGAACGTTTTAAAGCGTCCAGCTTTTTGCCAAAAGAAACATCACGAGAAAGATGAGCTGAAGTTCTTCTGCAAGATTTGTGAAATTCCAATTTGCAATGCTTGTGCTTTGACAGACCACGAAGGTCACGCCAAGATGCTTCTGGAAGAAGCTGCGAATGAACGCAAATTACAAGTGAAATCTGTAATCGAGTCGCAAAAGAAACAAGTGCAACAGCAGAAAAACGAAATCACCATGATTGAGCAAGCCTGTATTCACATTCAAGAGCAAGCCGCTGCCGTGAAGAGCAACACACAGAAGTTTGCTGAAGCAGTGATGCGTGAAGCAGTGAAGCAGTGTAGCAGACTGTAATATCAGCCGTGTTCAATGGTTCAGTGAGCATGGTGAGCACCTAAACACGTTTACTAGTCGTGGAAATCTTGATCACAAGCTGAGGGCTCCACATGGTTTATCTATAGATAGCGATGGTAATATTTTGGTCGCTGACAGATTTAATAAACTAATTAAGATATTTCATGCAGATGGCCAGTTTTTTCGCACAATTGGCGAAGAAGGTTCTTTCACCTTTCCCCTTCACTGTATCCAATATGAGAAGTATCTTTTCGTATCAGATTGCGATGAACATTGTGTGAAAGTGTTTGATAGGGATGGGAAATTTTTGTATAAATTTGGAAAAAAGGGGGAGGAGGACGGGGAGTTCAATGAACCTCGTTGCTTGTCAGTTAACAAGGCAGGACACCTGATGGTCTGTGAGAAACTGAATCACAGAGTTCAGGTGTTTGAACTGAACGGGAAGTTTAGGACAAAGTTTGGAACAAAAGGCAGCGGGAAAGGAAAGTTTAGTGGACCAATCTCTACAGCAGTTCTTAGTGATGGTAGGATAGTTGTGACTGACTTCGGAAACCATCGCATCCAGATTTTTGAGTAGCATGATTTTATGATATCCATTCAACTGCGTCTTAATATGCACGATTCATAAGTTTAGTTTTAGTTAGAGTATGATAATTATAATTACACTGTGTTAACTAAAAGTTTGATTGAAAGTGCTTCCTAGAACGAAGTTCTGGATCGAGAGGTATAAGTGAAAACTGCCTGAAAAATTGCAGGAATTTGTAAGTTTTGAGCAAGGATCGAGTTTGAGGTCAATCGCCGCCACTATTGGAAATTTTGTCAAAGTACTGCATGTTCTCATTTGTCGGTTAACAATGTATGTAGCAGTCTGAGATTATAGTTAACAAGGCCTACTCTGGGACCTTAAGTCGCCGTAACTTAAGGCGACTTTGGGCGATTTAAGGCGACTTAAGGCGACTTAAGCTAAATTGGCAAAAAAATCATTGCGACTTTAGGCGATTTAAGGCGACTTAAGGCGACTTAAAGCGATTTTATTTCACTCAAGTAATACAACTTAAAGTTAGCAAAGTCCATAAAATTCAAAAATATTCACAGAATCCCTCACATTAAACCAATATTAGCTAAAACATATGTTATGATAATTATCTTGCTTACTTTTGTATAATTTTTTGCTATAAGTCACCATAGTCTCAAGTATCCCAGTTTCAAACCATTGTAGCTAAAAATGGTTAGAGAATTACCACAACAGTTATGGTCCAATTATACAGTCCAAGCTAGTCAATAAATAGCCAGGAATCAACATGGCGACTGGTATATGCCTAAAGCAATTATATCAAAATACGAAGCAACATCTAACAATACTATAAAAAATATGTAAATAGTGACATAACTTTTAAGTTTAAGAAAATAGAGATGATTTACAGAAAACTAATACATTTTCCACAAAATAATTAAAGTTACACAAGATTCTTTGCATGTATTAAGCTTAATTATTTCACAAAGCTTTGTTGCTTTGGGGCTCTTACTTGGTGTAGAAGATACAGTTGGCGTACAACAATAGAAAACAAAAAGACAAAAGAACAGGGAAAGCAATGAACAAAATAGGTTAGTGAGGCAGTGTTCTATTGTGATGTGTCCTGTGTCTTCTACACCAAGGAGTCTTCACAAATAATTTTACTAAGGTAAAAATTTTTATAATTATTTTTATTATTTTACAAAGGTAACAATTTTTATAATTATTTTTATTATTATGAATATTATAAAAATTGTTACCGTGGTAAAATTGTCTCCAATATTTTTGGTACTTGTATTGTCGATTTTGGCATGGAAGTTAGGCAAATCACATGCCTTTCCAACAGCATCCAAACTTCATTGGTCCTTTTCAGGGACTCAACCAATTTGTTGTTCTCCTGCCTTTGTCAGAGAAAACACCCCGATACCATTTTGCGAACCACGTGATAACTTCTGGTCCTTGGAAAGAAGACTTCCTTTCCTGTCTTCCCAATCACTTTCTTGCACCATAAAACTTTGATGTCTCACTTTTAATACAGAGAACCGAATTTTGTTGGAAGATCTTTACTTCCGCTGATCGGATCACCAAGACCTAGTTCCAAGTTTTGACTTGTTTCAAGCCCGCAGCGTTTGACCTACAAAAAATGAAATAAGTTAAAGTTTTGTGTTTGGGCTTGTGACAGTATTAAGCTGCATTTATTTAGTCAGCAGATACTAAATACAAGTATCAGGCTGACTTTGACACAAGAATTATAAAATAGAGCTGATTAAAATACCTTGCAGCTGTCCAGAAATTATTGAGTCACAACGTTATACAAACTGATGCTTGCACTACGAACATTGCCTTCCGCCATTTTAATTCTCCCAGTAGCCTTTGCGCCGTTATTTAGTTTCCATGCTTCGAAATGAGGAGCGGGACACCTCGCGAGTTTCCCTTCTTTTCGCCCGGACCGCGGAACATTCGAGCTGGCCATACTATCTGTTATAGCGAAAAAAATTCTTTACTTTACCTCGAATTGT
>JAHPZR010006128.1:12500-22500 GCA_019787425.1 Platygyra sinensis
TGCAGTAATCGAGCACGTGTTCGAAAATGTGGCGAACATCTCGGCCAATTTGCTTTGGTGGCTTTCTTTCGTTTCTAACTATGGTTTCGTCGTCGCATTGCCCTCGGATTCATCTGGCTGATCGTCATCGTGGCTGTGGTCGCTATCCAATGCATCACCTTCGAGATACCTACATAGAAGAAGTGTTCACGAAAGGACCATCAGCAGGGTCACTTGGCTGCGGGCAAGTGATGTGGAACGAGTGGCCCAGTTTAACCTTTTAATTTTTTGTACGTTACTTCATCGGGCGAATTGACTTGGATCCGGACAGCACACTCTGGTAGATCACAACACACCAAATGAGGAACCGAGGAATGAGTATAAACCCATTGGCGAAGAACGTTGGTCCATCGTGGCGTCCAAGGCAGGAAAATAAATTACGGCTGAAAGGTCAAGGTATGTTGATGCCTATTTATACACCTAGGTGGAGAGAGGCATTGCGAATTCAAAGTTTCTTGTCCATGAATAACATAACTCAGTGATCACACTCAAGGCCAGAACTGCCCGGTCCGTTGGATGGGCTCTCCACTGCACTAACCATGAGGCCACCGGGCCTTGAACAACTGTTGCACTGACTATTTCTCTTTCAGTAGTAAGTTGAAAAACCTTACCCTTGGTAAGGCCTACTCTGGGGCCTTAAGTCGCCTAAAGTCGCCTAAAGTCGCCTAAAGTCGCCTTAAGTCGCCTAAAGTCGCCTTAAGTTGCCTAAAGTCGCCTTAAGTCGACTAAAGTCACCTTAGGTCGATATTGGTTACACAATGTTATAAGGGTTCCCTCCTTTTAAATTGTACCCATAAGGAGGATATTAAGCTGGACAATAGGTAAACTCAGCTCCAATCATAAGGATCAGAGGAGGAGGCATGGTAGCTGAATGATTAAGAAGCCCTATTTTGTCCCCTAGCAGGGGTCACCCATTGTGTTCTTGGGTAAGATACTGTACTCTCGCAATGCCCTTCCCCCTCCCCCTCTCCCAGATGTAAAACTAGCAAGTGGTTGTTGGGGGGGGGGGAAGGAAACCCTGCAATGGAGTACCGAGTTGATATGAGGTAGGCAATGGCTTCCACATACATGGAAACCCCGTGTTATAACAGTTGTGCACCTGTCAAACCACCATGTGTTAAATAGCATGATTAATTCCTGCAAACAATACTGAATTAGGAAATGTCTCTGTGACAATGTATACTCCTACTTAATTTTTGTTTTGTATTTCATTGTGAGTTGATCAAAAGGTTGACACTGTGTTATCTCCAGGAAATGAATAAAAATATGATTGATGGCAAAAAAAGCAAATGACTGTGGCTGCAATAATTTATTTATATTACTAAATCAGATCAAACTTACAGTTCTGGGTCATCAAAGAAAAAACAAAATTAAATAGAAAGGTATTCTGGAGAAAAGCTACATTTTTGCCAGTCACTTTTACATTGAGTAGTACAAATGTGGTAATCCAAAGTCATTTGAACTGCACTGAAGCTAAAGTTTAGACACTTTACTTACCCAGAGCAAAAAGTGTGACAAAAGTGGGCTATTTCTCCAGCATAAACCTGCACTACAAGCTTCCACCATTGTATTCGACCAACTGTTCACGTTCGAACTTTGCAACTCAACGAACCTACTAAAGGCATAATTATTTATCTAGCATAAGGTTTTAACAGTTTTTCCGTATATATCGTTAGTTTGATGTTCAACATAGACGAATGAACCTCTCCTATTCCGAGAAACACTTTCAGTAGCAAACATGGCCGGCTGTCCAACATTTGATCACGTGACTTAGTTTATCCCGTTGCTGAAGTACACACGAGAACCACACGAGAACACCACTCACGCTCACTCACGTGCTTTTCCCTCGTGGGGTAGATTATCACGCTGGCCTGCAATCTTTGAAGTCTACACCCACAGAGACAGTCCACCTTGTTTCTATTAACTGGCTACCTGCTTGTATTGTGGAAGTAAAAATCGTCCTGGCGACACAATTCGAGGTAAAGTAAAGAAATTTTTTGGCTATAGCAGATAGTATGGCCAGCTCGAATGTTCCGCGGTACGGGCGAAAAGAAGGGAAACTCACGAGGTGTCCCGCTCCTCACTTCGAAGCATGGAAACTAGATAACGGCGCAAAGGTTACTGGGAGAATTAAAATGGCGGAAGGCAGTGTTCGTAGTGCAAGCATCAGTTTGTATAACGTTGTGACTCAATAATTTCTGGACAGCTGCAAGGTATTTTAATCAGCTCTATTTTATAATTCTTGTGTCAAAGTCAGCCTGATACTTGCATTTAGTTTTTGCTGACTAAATAAATGCAGCTTAATGTTGTCACAAGCCCAAACACAAAACGTTAACTTATTTCATTTTTTGTAGGTCAAACGCTGCGGGGTTGAACCAAGTCAAAACTTGGAACTAGGTCCTGGTGATCCAATCAGCGGAGGTAAAGATCTTCCAACAAAATTCTGTTCTCTGTAAGTGAGACGTCAAAGTTTTATGGTGCAAGAAAGTGGTTGGGAAGACAGGAAAGGAAGTCTTCTTTCCAAGGACTAGAAGTTATCACGTGGTTGGCAAAATGGTATCGGGGGTGTTTTCTCTGACAAAGGCAGGAGAACAACAAATTGGTTGGGTCCCTGAAAAGGACCAATGAACTATGGATGCTGTTGGAAAGGCATGTGGTTTGCCTAACTTCCATGCCAAAATTGACAATACAAGTGCCAAAAATATTGGAGACAATTTTATCAAGGTAACAATTTTTATAATAATCATAATAATAAAAATAATTATAAAAATTGTTACCTTGGTAAAACTATCTGTGAAGGCTCCTTGGTGTAGAAGACACAGGACAACACAGGACACATCACAATAGAATACCGCCTCACTAACCTATTTTGTTCATTGTTTTCCCTGTTCTTTTGTCTTTGTTTTCTATTGTTGTACGCCAACTGTATCTTCTACACCAAGTAAGAGCCCCAAAGCAACAAAGCTCTGTGAAATAATTAAGCTTAAGAATCTTGTGTAACTTTAATTATTTTGTGGAAGATTTATTAGTTTTCTGTAAATCATCTCTATTTTCTTAAACTTAAAAGTTATGTCACTATTTACATATTTTTTTATAGTATTGTTAGATGTTGCTTCGTATTTTGATATAATTACTTTAGGCATATACCAGTCGCCATGTTGATTCCTGGTTATTTATTGACTAGCTTGGACTATATAATTGGACAATAACTGTTGTGGTAATTCTCTAACCATTTTTAGCTAAAATGGTTTGAAACTGGGATACTTGAGACTATGGTGACTTATAGCAATACAAAAGTAAGCAAGATAATTATCATAACATATTATGTTTTAGCTAATATTGGTTTATTGTGAGGGATTCTGTGAATATTTTTGAATTTTATGGACTTTGCTAACTTTAAGTTTAATTACTTGAGTGAAATAAAATCGCTTTAAGTCGCCTTAAGTTTGCCTTAAGTCGCCTTAAGTCGCCTTAAATCGCCTAAAGTCGCAATGTTTTTTTTGCCAATTTAGCTTAAGTCGCCTTAAGTCGCCTTAAATCGCCCAAAGTCGCCTTAAGTTACGGCGACTTAAGGTCCCAGAGTAGGCCTCTTGGTAGGAAAATCTCACTAAATCATTAGGGTCACGCTAATTGCTTTGTTTGAGACATACAAGCCACACGTTTTGAGAGCTCTCTTTGGTTCACCATGGTTACGAGATTTTATGACCCAAAAATGAAGCACAAGCTTACTTCATTTTCAGGTCTCGTGGTTATAAAAGTGACTCTTTATCAACTCACTTGGAGCAGTTGTGGGATCCAATAGACATGCATCTGGACATGCACATTTGTGCGTCAGGTTGAGTTTCTGAAAGAAGTAAAACGGGTCAAAATGGAATGTGGCAATAGATTTTTGATAAGAACACTAGAAATGGAACTTTTTACCACAATTGCTTGTAATCTCGCAATTCAATTGGCTAATTTGCCGTTGTCGATAAGCGTCTAGACAACGCTGCTCGCGTCATTGTGTCACGCAATGCTTTTTCAGCTCGCGCTCTGAAAAAGAAATTATTTGACGTTGAAATTATGGTAAAAAACAAATCGAATGTGGTTTAGCGTGGTCTGTTCTCCTATCGACAACGATACGCGTCATCACAGTGGTCAAAATTTCTTTCGGACTCACACAATCTATTACATTTAATTGTTTCTTACATCACTTACCACTTTTTCGGGCCGGGTATCTGTCCATACTAGAAAGTCTCCTTTTTCTTCTTTGCTATCGCACTTTAGCAACACAATGGTTTCCCAAGTAATACCGTTTTCTACACTAAAAATAACAGTTTTCAAAATTATTACCGCCACTAAGAATAATGAACACTGTAAATGCCTTTTATATTATTTTCATTGCTTGACCGCTGACTGACTGAATGACCGACTTGCTTGCCTTCGACTGGTCTCTTTTTAAAAATGAGGTGCTCTGGTAGACTGGTACGAAATCTTAAACAGAGGAACAATTTCAAAGCAAGCGCTAGGCAAGGAAGATGTGGCTAAAAATGCACCATTTTCACATCACTTGTTATTCTTCCTGGTGGAACCCGGAGCTCAGGTGTTGGCGATGCCAAGTCTAGCAGGGCCGAAAAAGCCGTCCATGGCTGCTAGTATTCTGATCTCAATTTTTGTTGTTGTTTTTTTGTTAGATATAGAGTTAATTCCCTCTGCCATTGTCGCCTTTGTGTGCTTTCTTTGGCTATGACTTTCCCCTTCACTCTGCTTAGGGAAATGGCGACTTGTCTCTTTACTATTCTCCGTGCTTGATCGAATGTCCCGATAACATATAAGTTATATACTGGCTGATGTCAACTTATGCAATTAACAACAGCGACTAAAGTTTCATGCAATAATGTGAAATAGTGTTAGCTTTGTCAATCAGTCACTCAAATTATACCAAGTGATTAGGTACTATTCAAAGAGTAATCGTGCTCGCAATTAGAAATCGGCCTCCCAGTGTGCTCGTCCGATTTTATACCACCTGAAAATTGTACTCCGCTCGGTCCGATTACTGTTACGAATTTTCTTCTTGACCATGTACACTTTATTTTCGAAACCGCCTGAGACGGATACATAGCTGCGATGATCTCTCGTGCCTGTAAGAATTCAGGTTTTTATGTTCGTGACGTCTTAAAACATCCGCGGACATTTCGGTAGCGCATAGAATTTACTCCGGCGGTTATTAAGAAAGAGTACAAACTTACCTGCAGTAATGCAACATTGGTATATTAGTGTGTCTATAGCGACCAAACTTTACTGAACTCTGTTTTCCTATTCTACGGTGGTAGCTAAGATGTGATTGACAAACCTGAAATAGAATTAGGATTCGAAAAGATCAGGTCGAGTCTTGTTCTGCGTTGTACTAAACTATGCCAAGAAAATTTCATGGTGGTTTAATACAGTTTTTTTTACGGACCATACCTAGCATTTTCAATTGGCCCGGCAAACTTTACAATAAAATTGTTAACATTATCAGGCATACACAGTTAACAACAATCTTGGAGCCATTGAAGTACTATGCGACACTTTTACTTGCGTCAGGGTACTTAAATGTTATACATATCTAATCTACAACTATTTTCGGAACTGACATCTTACTTTGGTTTTCTTGTTGAATTCCTCCATATTGCTACTTGGACTTACCGCTACATCGGATTGACAATCACTTCTTGGCCCTGGCTTTCCTAACGTGAATGAGATGCATGGATTAAAGCTGTATTCGTTTCCTTCCAAAGGTTTCTTTCGTTTATCTGATGCCTCAAATCTGTTGGCGAAATAACAGCAGTTGCTCAAAAAGGCAAACTCTGCTTGTATTGCAAATTCTGTGGATGTTGAACTTATGAGCCAGTTTTGTTCTGTTTCAAAAAGGACCGCCTTGCAAAATCATAAAGACACAAGCAGTGATACCGAAAGTTACACGGCTTGCATGTGCTTGGTAGTTTACGGCTGGCTCGCGGGGTGTGAAAGTTGTTTCAGGACAATTTGGTTTTATCAACTGTGTTGATAATGTGAATTGGCCACCGTAAAGAGATTAATTAGCTGAATGAGAAAAGCTTTCGTTGATACCGTGAGGACTAAGAGTGCCGATTTGAAAAATATATTTTTGTTCTGGAGTTTTGCGGTTTTCCATGCTTGCTTAATGTAGGGAGAGGCTGCAGACTGCCATATGTTGCTTAGAATGATTGTGGAGATTAAAGTTTCTCGCGACCGGTTTAGATGCGTTTTTGTCGTCTTTCTCAACGTCACGAAGGTGTTCTAGGAATCGGTCCCCTAGTCGTTCCTCGGAGACCCAGGGGCTACTAGCCGTGACGACGCGATATTTTCGGGCGAAAGTCTACTTCAAGAGCTGAAGAGCACTTGATAACTTATTCTTACCGAACCAGTTCCAGAAGTGGTCGAATTCCGTCCCGATGATTGGCCAGAAAAAATACTTTTTTTGCCTAATCAGCGAGAAGGTCAAGCCGGGTAACCCTGTCGCCTATTTACACGAAGTAGTTTCCTTCATCGATCGACCTGGGAAGATTGCTGAGAATAGTTTCAAAAAAAATATTCAACGAAGCCGATGAAATCGCCTGCCTTAACATACACTCTTTTTTATATAAGAATGTTGTTTTTCCGGTCCAGGCTGAATATTCTTATTTTTCTGCCGATTTTGGGCTGAGAATATTCTTGTATTATTCTTATTATTCTTAACTTATAGTTTATGACATTTGACATTTTATACCTTTTTTTCCGGTTTAGTTTATGCCTTTTGTGCTGAATACTGTACATATGTATTACATGTACCGTTCATCGAACTGTCAATCATATGTCATGATAAGCGTTCAACATTTTGCTATAGCTAGTGCAGGTGTTTTTGTTTTGTTGGCTAGTTTCGCCGTTCAGAGAAAGGAATAATTTTATATGGTAAATTTAAAAACATACAATTGTATTTACAGATGTTTCAACACACAAAATTATATCTATCCTTTTCAAAATCTCAGCCTCGGCTTTATTCTTAAAATATTCTTAAAATTTCGCAAATTTGAGCCTCGATATTCTTATAAAATATATTCTTATAGAAACAAAAGAGTGTAGGGGCTAGAAACCAGTACTCTTCCATCAATTTTCTCGGCGGATTTATCGAAGGTATATCGTAAATCTCCTCGATCGTTGAATAACTTCTTAAACTTACTACGATGTACAAATCGCCCTTGCACGGACCACACAACCATGTCGAACACTGTCTCAAACATTTTTGCGGATCCCCCCCAAAAGAACAAACCCACACAATCTCGGCAACAATCGTCCTTAAATTGTGGATCCATCATACAGAGGACGAACTCAGAAAGTTGTATTTTGGTTTGGCGAGATAACAAGGAAAGGTGCGTGAACTGTAATTAGCCGATCGTTCCCACGTTCGGTTGACATAGTTGCGTGGCCCGTGCAACGGCGCTGTGCACTAGGGTCTGTCGGATTATGCTCGAAAAATAGAGTATTATGCTTTCGGGCGTCACCCATGAAACCAGGGTATTATGCTCAAAATTATGCTCGGCTGGAGGTATGATGCTCAAATTATGCCGAACTAAAATGACACTCTCACCCCACCCCCCATATATAGGCCCGTACATATCAATAAACATTCCTAGTCAGTTGGAAGCCTGGCATTAAGAGGTACCAAGCCCTTCCGTTATACCAAAATGCACTGGGTACGAGTCTAAGGTATCAGGGTCCTAAAATAATCCCACGTTTATCAATTTTGTACATTCCAGAGCGAGTTGCTGGCAAAATTTTCATACACTTCTCACAGTTTTCAGAAACAACGGCATTATGCTGCAAAAATATTAGTATTATGCCAGCATTATGCCTGATGCTCCAGATATAATATTATGCTGAAAGTTATGCCAGCATAATCTGTCAGACCCTATATTGCAGATCAGGAAAGTTTCTGAAGTTATTTGACGATCGAGCCATAGCGGGTATTCTATCATTATCCTCCTTCTGAGACGTTTGTCGAATAAATCGTACATTTCCTCTGATTTTAAGGAAAAATCGGAGTTCTCACTACAAAGTCGACGAAGTCTAAGAAACCGAGAATAAGAAATGTAATTCTTGAGATATGATGGATGAGAAGATGAAAACAACAAATAACTATGCGAATCTGTAGGTTTGTAGTGCTCGCTGGTGCATAAACCGTTGCCTTCGATGGACACTTTAATACAATCAACTCTGTCTTAACGGGCACCTCTATAAGACGGACACCTGCTACTGGTCCCAACCGTTTCTCAGTCATTTTACTAAAACCAGACTCTCTATAAGACGGACACCTCTATAAGACGGACAACGGACACTTTGAAATGGTCAACGGACACTTGTGAGGTGCTGAATGTGACCGCAAATTACGATTTAGGGAAGAAAAATTCTTAAATTGCCATTAATACGACAAGAGATTCAATTTTATAAAATTAATCTGCATTTGTTCCAGTTTGTAGGTTTCGTTTAAGTAGATTACTTAACACAAACTTGAATAGTATTCAATGTGCACAGGTTCAGCATTATAATCTTAAAATTCCTGGGGGTCATGTTACGTCCACTCTCTATCATGTCTATAAGCCGGACACCTCTCTAAGACGGACAGCTGAGGCCGGTCCCGATGGTGTCCGTCTCAGAGAGAGTTGACTGTATCCTGAAATTCTTAAGAAGTATCGGAAATTTCTCAGGTAGTTTTAAGAGCCGGACGAAAAGAATTAACAGCTGTTGTAAATTGATTGAGTTCTTGTCTGGTGGAAAAGGTAGCGCCGACACAGTCGTTAATGTAGTGATGGTAGAGTTCAGTTTTGGAGCCGTTATATTGATTGAAAAATTGGTGTTCAATGTGGCCTACGAAAAGATTGGCGTAGCTGAGAGTAAAACCCATGGATACTGTGCTCTTGGTTTCACCTTCGTCTGCGCTGAAGCACTGCGAACTTCAATCAAACAACTGTGAACATGCATTTCCCAGTATACCATTCGGCATTGTCGCCTACGCTTCATCGCTCAAGTTCTGTTGGAAAATCCGGCTTTTTCGGAACCGTTCTGAAAGCATTTTATAAAGCTTGGCAAACTGTATAAAAAGCTGTTTTTAGATATCAGAGAAGAATTGTTGTTTGTCATGACGAGTTTCTGGGTCATATCAAAGTTGTGTTGAGGCTGTGAAATTTTTCAACTACGTTTCCCACAACCAAGACTAGGTGTGGATGAGAGTGGTCTTCTTTATACGATAGACTACTGCTATACTGCTTCGCAAACCTTGGTGTTCCATTATCATTTCTTATCGACGTCAGGTCGTACTTATGTCCTTCCTTATCATAGTAAACACACTTTTCGGGGTGCGGCATCGTCTGAATGCAGTCCTCTTGGCATTTCGTTAAAGCAGACAGTAACACAATGCAGAGGTAACATCTCACCCAGACGCTCATGCTATTGTTGAAGCTACTAAAGAAATATAAAAGACGTGACTTCAGCAAGGTTATTACCCAACGAAGAAAATGAAAGACACTCACTAATCAGCCGTAGCAACATTTACATCTACCTGCGCTAAATCGGTAAAATTCTTAAGACATCGCACCGACTGTAGACTGAAAAAATAACTAAAATAACTATTTAAGAGGCAGTCCCGCTAACAGCGGTCCGGTTCATTTCGCGTCAGAAAAAAGTTTCCCTTCATACTTTATACACTAAAAGGGTTTGGTACGCAAGTAACAAAAATGTTTTTCTTCTTGGCAGATGATTTATTTTTGCTTCGCTACAGGCTCGATCTCGTTAAGGCCAATCGGTCTCCTTCACAGAGAGATTTGAAGACCGAAATTTTGCGTTTCTTGAGGGCCGCGTCGTATCAAAACTAGAAGAAATAATGACAATTCTTTCACGTCAGCTTTTTTCATTACCTTTTATTGACAAATGAGCGAAATATCGAAAC
>JAHPZR010006131.1:0-12500 GCA_019787425.1 Platygyra sinensis
CAGATATTTTCCAATAATTTGTAGAATATATGCCAAGTCTGCAGATTATCTATATAACCAGACTGATATTAATCACTAGCTATCTTATCACCAGTTAACCACTAGTTGGAAAGTGAAAATTTAAACACTCAATCCTAGGAGTGATTAACACTGATCGAAACAGACCAGACTCGAGAGAGCAGCGGAAATCGAGCCTAACCCAAACCATTTTCTGTGTTGGCATGCCGTAGACAGCCTCATAGAGATAAGAAACAAAAACATGGAAAAAGTTTTCTCAGAAAACATTCTAATCATGTCTACAACACTTCTCTTGGTGAAAGGTCGATCAAACTGTCGAATAAATTGGGTCGTGCTCTTAATTTTGCTTTCCAGATGTCATTCCTTAAGAGTTTCAATTATATTTCTACATATTGATATTCAACGTTGCTTTTGCTCTTCGCGGTTTTTTATTAGTAGTATTTTGGCGGCGGAGACAATCAAAAGAAGGGGAGGCTTGCCTTAGCTTCTTCTGAGATCCGAGTCAAATCCGCTATTCTGGTAAAGCTGTCGAAAAATGCCAGCTGTGCGTCTTTCAGCAAAACCCTTTTGTCTTTCAGCGAAACCGTTTTTTGTTGGGTATGCATGCGTGTAACGTTTAAATATATACATAAACCGACCGCTTTCGATAATCGACGATTTGCAAATTCAGCCACTGAATCACAAACCAGTGTTACAAGTCGGGATGGGCATTATCTTTTCGTCAGTGTTCATCCCTATATTTTCCTTTTCAAAAAATCTGGAGAAACCGCTTGACAAGTTGAATTTTCATGTTTTGTTTTTTTTTACGAAATTCATTCCAATATTCCTCGCTGCCGTTCAAGTCAGAACGATCTCACCAGTTTCTGATCTTTAAAAAAATTCTAGTTTACTTTACATAACTTTAAGTCTGACTTCTCATATCAAAGCTCTTTTAGTTGCACCTTCACTCTGGGCGTGAATAAAAACTATTTGATGCGTCAAGTCTTTTCCGATTAAATTTTCAAAATGGCCGCTTTGAATGGTAGTATCTTGTCGCTAACTCACAGCGGCCGGGAGCGCAGAGCACTCACTCTTGCATGCAAAGTCACGTGTCTATAAACCTTCACATCGTGATCGACAGAACACACAGAACAGTTTAAGAACTGACGCGATAGCGTGCACGGGCTTGCCTTTGTTACACACTCGTGATGTTCACCTTTCCGAACGTCCCTCGAAAAATGAACCAATAGAATGAGCCAACAGAATGACGCAATAGCGACTTACCTTAATTCGCTTTGCCAAAATAAAAATTATGCAACGTCAGCAATTATTGCTTTTGAAACATTTCCATCTGGCGAAATCCAGGCAGTTTATGTGGAACAAGACAACTTTCTACGTTTCACTGCAGCTATAAATATGCAAATCTTATACCCGAAAGTGAAAGTGGGGGAATCCCCGAATTCCTTGGTTAATTGTTTACAACCACATCACGTAGGTCCCGGACGCACTGGGCCATTTTTTAATTTTTTTTTTTGCGTAAAAATCTGTTACTAATTCGCTGAGACAAGTGCGTCCGGTGATTTTTAGATCTACCAAATTTTGTCAAGGCTTACCAAACTTCAAAGACTTCAAAGACGCCGTCGTCTTGCCTCGGGGCAGGACAAATTTATGTCAGGCGTGAAATCTGACAGATTTGTTAATTTATAACGCCATAATTTGAAGGAAAATGTCAATAAAGAAAATTTGATCTCTATTTTTAGTCGGATTATTTTAGTCCGAAGCCCGCCAAAATCATTTCGCCGCCTTTTACGGACAAATCTGTTGTGGTACTTTGGAACGGCTTGTTGTAAAATACGCAACGCAACGCAACGCAACGCAACGCAACGCAACGTAATATTACGCAATATACGCAACGCAATGTACGCAATATACGCAATATACGCAATATTAGCCGAAGTCAATTTGTAAAATACGCAATACACGCAATATTCCAAAATGACGATCTGTAAAATACGCAATATACGCAATCTCAGTTTGTAAAATACGCAATATAGGCAATATGTGCTAAACGGTTCATTCGAACAGCGGTCGACTTGCAAAAATGTCATACTGCGCATGCTCGCCGTTCCCACGAGGCGCTGAGTCATGCAAAATGGGTGAGTTTTGTGCTACGTGTTTGCGAAAATGCCGGGTGGGGAAGGGGGGGGAGGTTTACGATTCTGATATAGTTGTGACTAGCGTGGTCATTGCACTTCTAGGGGTGAAATTTGGTGGTTTGCTACCGCTAAGTGTTGAAATCTAACATTGAAAGAAACTGATATCTTTGGTGCTCTGAAGCGATTGCCCCGTGCTTCATGAAAATAATAATAATAATTGATAAAAATCAATTAAAATTAAATAACTTTACGAAAATGTCGAAACCAATATAACTTATTCGTCCTGCATCTGCGCTGAATGCCATGACGTTTTTGTTTATATTTTTCTACAATACAAAAATGTTGATTGCGTCTACAGTGGACAAAAACAATTATGCCGACAACTTCTCGCCAATGCTTTTTAATGCAACAAACAATACAACTGAAACAGTAAATGCAGTTTCGACGTGAACAAAACACAACTAAATTAGAACTGTTAATGTTTGTCATAACCTATTGCCACACAGTCAAAAGACAAGAACCATTAATCCAAAATTGATCCAAATCGAGAACAATATCAAAAGATGACTCCAGATGCTGTTTCTGAGCTTGGGACAAACGCTCGAAAACGTGATTCTTCATAACAAGCTATAACCACAACCACAACTAAATTAAAACTTTCAATGTTTGTTACGCCTATGCCATATAGTCAAAAGGCAAGAAACTATCCATCCAAAATTAACAATTGTTAAAAGCGTGTCTTTTATAATTTGATGCCAGGATCAATCATCAAAGATGTAAAAAGATCAAACACATACCACAAAACTCATCCATTTTGCATGACTCAGCGCCTTGTGGGAACTGCGAGCATGCGCAGTATGACATTTTTGCAAGTCGACCGCTGTTCGAATGGACCGTTTAGCGCATATTGCCTATATTGCGTATTTTACAAACTGATATTGCCGATATTGCGTATATTGCGTATTTTACAGATCGTCATTTTGGAATATTGCGTGTATTGCGTATTTTACAAATTGACTTCGGCTAATATTGCGTATATTGCGTATATTGCGTACATTGCGTTGCGTATATTGCGTAATATTGCGTTGCGTTGCGTTGCGTTGCGTTGCGTATTTTACAACAAGCCCTTTGGAACCAGTTGCAGTCGAACAAGGTGAAGCCTCCACTAGGATAAGAAGTAGCAACTGTCTCTGCTGGAGTTGAACGAATTCAAGGAAGAAAAAAACTAGAATACAAGTGATAAGATGCCGAGGCAACATATTCGATTGAAGCGGTTAAAGATCACCATAAGCCCGTGACTCCTGAGATCTCATGTAACCGTTCCCGTGAACAGCGCTCAAGCGATGGTGTTTATTTCCGTGTGATTGAGACACTTGTGGTTAACAAACATTTTGCTGGGTCTCAGTGCGTCCACGCTTGACAAATTGAAAATTTAGCAGAGACAAATTTTGTCGAGATTTTTGGAAGGGCCAAACAAATTTTGTCAGTCCAGTGCGTCCGGACCCTACGTCAACGGGTTCCATATTTTGGCGTGCAGTATGTACGCAACAGGTATTTCTCTGACTGCCAAGCTGGCCCGTTCTATTCTCCAATTGGAGGCTAACAACAACAAAAAAAACCTCAATCGCATCTCGTTAATAGCTGTAGCTTTCTAGGGCTGACGAGAGCAACTTAATTAGTCTGACTAATACTGTAAGAAGCAAAGAGATGCATGCGACTGTTCACAGTGAATGGCTTGCCTGCTGATTTTTATTAAAAAAGTTTCCCAACCAGTGGTATAGAGCCATCTATAAAGGGTTCAATACAATGATGGGAAAGCAATTACAAACGAATCTACTGCGTCACTCATTATTTAAGGAGACTGACAAGGTTATTTTAGTAATTTAAAACTGATTGGTGGCTGGGTATACCGTCGTTGGTTACATAAGGGATTGCTTATTACGGGTTCATTGATGGCTTTGCGGGAGACAACAAGACTGAAATGGATACCATGCTGGATAAATACAGATTTATTTTATCATTATTATTGAAAAAATAGTGACATTTTTTTCTAAATAAAAAAAAAAACAGGAAACACTCAAGTCAAAATAAACAGCTAAAATTAGATTCAGGGCAGATAACCCTTGCTCATAATCCCTTCTCGGTTTTCCGTTGAAAATATATTTGCTGTATACAACAAAACCTATTTCGCAATGAGAGCAATTTACTGCTTTATAATTATTTTGACAGTCGCTGGAAAAAGGTGTTACATTAATGCCTCATTATCTTCCCTTTATAAATTATAAACATTATTTATTTCATTGCTAAAATTTCCTACGGAATCTCTTTATTTACTTACTTCGTAAATTAATCAGATATGCGAAAATTAAACTTTTACAAAATACTCAATATCCTCTATATAAAACACACCTGTAGCAAGTACCGTATTTCCTCGAATAATAGCCAGGGGCGATTATTTCTATTTTCGCTCCAAAAGAGGGTGATAATTCGAGGGAAGGCGATTATTGAACATTACAATAGAAAAAAACTGTGAAAAAAAGCTGGTGCTTTTGGAACCATCCAGTTGCAAAAATGGCGACGGGGTGGGGGGGGGGGGGGGGGAGGGGGAGGCGATTATTCGAGGGAGGCGATTATTTTAAATATTTCGGTCAAAGGGGGGCCATATATTCGAGGGAGCCGATTAATCGAGGGACGGCTATTATTCGAAGAAATACGGTAAGTAAACACTTTATTTATAGAGGGTAACACTACATAGCTAAAAGCTAATAAACTTGCAGCCCTCAAAAATAAGAAGAAAAATTTATTACACACAAATATCTAAAAACAACTTATACTAATCTAAAAACTATATTATTATCTCAATCGATTAAGTGTCTCAAGTCCAATTATGTTGTTTGCAAAGCAAAATGAACTGAGCAGAATCGAGTACTTTAAAGTTGCAAACACTTTTCAGGCGATAAGTCTTTGTTTTGCCTGATATTTCAATGTCACATAGTAATCTGTCATCACTCTACAATGCCTTAGAGCCCATGCAAAGAATATGAGGCTGATTACACCTAGAAAAGTGCTTTTTTACCACGTGAGCTCGCCGACAAAGAAAATGCATGTACGAGCGAATCCTGAGAGACGTTTCGCTGATCTTGAACGAATTTACAGTTACTCCTATGTGACTTCTGTGAAATATATGCCTGCCTGGTTTCTATGTCTACATTCACCTCTAAACAAATCCCTGTGAACAACACAGTAAACAAGCTAATATAAGACAGCTGTGAAAAGTTACACAAAAAGTTTAGGTTTGCCGACCCAGTTTTCACAACTTCAGGTAAATATTAAATTAAATTAATATCAAGCTAAACACTAAAATTGTTCTTAAAAAGTGTCTCTTAAAATAATGAAATAAGAGGAAAACCGCCCCTTTCTGCGTAGAAAAAGTTGATGAAGTTCAGTAGAAAAGGCGACTTTGCAATTTAATAACCCTATGAAGAAAATCGGTTTCGATAAACACGCTGCACTTTTCCTAAGACTATACTTTCATGATCAAATTTCACAGAAGCCTCGATGCCATGTTAGCAATTTTGATATTTTAAACGTAGGGTATTCATCTACAGCCATTGCATCATGGGATCGTTGGACTCAGTGAACACCTTCATAACAGGTTTCCCGTCGTGCTCTGAGCGTCAGATAAAGCAGCATACTCAGTCAGTACAACAGGTAAAGCCAATAACTATACTTATTTTCTTCTGCCACACCGTCTGCAGATTGAGTCTTGTGCAGTCTGTGAAAAGGACCAAAAGTGCATAAATTTATTTGGGATCAATTTGGAGTTCCCTAGAATTGTCATATTTACGGACACAAGATTTGCCATGAAGCAAACATATTAAGACGCGCCCTGTGTTCTCAATCGACCCATCACTCATTTATATCATTACACCTGCACTGTCCCGCCTTTCGATTTTCATGCATATATTTTGTTAATATACTTTGCACCGAATGCTCACCGACGTTCATAAGAAATCGAATGTTAAAAATCTTGGCGCGGTATTTCATTTGACTTTCATTCAACTGATCATAACTGAAAGCGAAACGTTTACAGTCACTCAGCAGTGACTGAGTATCACACGATTTTTAATATGCTGGTTATCTTTACTTCAAGTAAAGCCTAGAAGTCTAGTTATCCGGAATAAATACAATGGTTGTTCAGTACTTCCTTCTCAAAATCAACTCACCTTCTGATTCTCATTCGGGCATGTGCAGCAAGGCCCAGGAATTGTTGTGGTCGTTTCCTGTCCATGGTGGCCTGAGAATGAGCACTTGATGGTGAGGTGATCGCTCACGTGGCTGGCCTTATCCTCTTCATTGTCGCATGCTTTTGAGTTATGGTGGCAGTGATGACATGAATGAAACTGGCTGCAACAAGGGAACCGCACTCTGCAGTGCCTCTGGCAATGTTCACACAACCACTGTGAGCGGTCAGTGATGGCCTCCTGTTGTTGTGGCCACCTGCTGGCTTTCTCTATCTCACTTGCTTCCCTCTCTCGTTTCTTTAGTGCTCTCTGTTCTCTTATTTCCCGTACTTCCCTCTCACCAAGAACTCTTTCGATCAAAGCGCAAACCTCTTCGACACGTTGCTTCAAGGCAAGCAATGAGTTGTCCGTGGACTGAACTGAGAAAGTCTGGCCAAACCCTCTGTTCGTAACAGGACCACCAGACCTGATCAGAAATCAAAATAATTGATACTTGAGCTGCTTCTCGACCAACTTGGTCATGACGAACTTTGTTTGTTGTTTCTCGTGGAGCTTTTGTCTTGTTTTCATATATTTTTGGTGGACGAGCATGTATGGTTCTAATGTTCCCTTTCTAATCCTTCCCGCGCGCTGCCGGCTTAATTTTTTGTAACATTTAATTTATTGCTTGTATGTTTTCATGTAGCTTATAATTCATTGAAGCGAAAATGGATTAAATTAAATTAGATAATAAATTAATAACTTGTCAGAAAAGAGGAAGCGAAAGAAATATTCGACGTTTTAACATTGTCAAGTAAATGTGTAGGATCTACAATTCCCCTACAATTCCCCTACAATTATCCGCATAAGGTGGAAAAATATGTTAAGTGGTGTTAAAAAGGGGGCAAAATCAAACCCGTCAAAGACGTAAATCTTGGATCCTGATTTTTTTTTTTCGCTTTGCCTCAGCGCTAGAAAGTACAGACACTGTAAACAGGGTGAATTTTTTCGAGATAAATACCACTTACGTGCTTCCTTGTCTCCGAGAGTTTCCGTACATTCTATTGCATGTGATCTGTAAAAGTTAAAAAAGCGCACATCAACGACGTAAACTGACAATTGAAGTGACCAATATCGTTTAAAACTACTCATAAGTATATTAAGGGGAAGGCTTTATCCCGGCCTCTTTTGTACGAAAAATTAAGGTGACTTTACCGTAGTTTGTCGTTAAACGAAAAACGCTTGCATCAGTGACGACATTATCGCTACACTGATAATATCTGAAAACTTGTATTGATTTTCTCCATTGTATTATACCATGAACACATCTCTTCTCTAAGAATTCATGGCTTGATCGCACAACCAGACTGGTCTAATATGCCGCCGAAGAGTATACGCACCTTGGAGGGGTCAGAGGATATAGCCAAAAATGTGGGTTTCTCAAAATTATCTCTAAGAAATTCAAAATAAAAGGCTAATTACCTCCTCTATAGAGCATGTACTACAGGAACTGTGATTGCCTCCTGTTGTTCCGGCCACCTACTAGCTTCCTCCATATCCCTTACTTCTCTTTCGATCCTTTCTCTTTCTCTTCGTTCTCTTACTTCTTGTTCACTTCCATTCGGCATTTCCCTTCGAAACTGCTCTTGCTCTTCCTCTCTTTCCTCCATCACCCTATGCAGTAACGCTGTTGCTCTGGAGACTCTTTGCGCGGATGCCAGGCGACTGTTGTTCGTAAATTCAACAGACTCAACAGTGTGGTTTCTTATGCAGGGAGGGAGAGAGGTTAGCAGCAACTGTTCGTCAAGGTTCCCTGCACCATAATTCGCTTCAGTTGGTTGGTTTTGATTCGTCTTGTAGATTCTGAACCTGTGGCATGCGGTAGCACCATAGAGAGCGGGCCAGTTGTGAGCTGCGGCCTCCATCGAATTTGTTCTTTGAAACAACGAAATACCCGCAGAAGCTCTTGTAGGCAAGGTAATATCAGCGTTCACAGCTGGTTCAGCATTCTGCGGAATGAACTAATTAAAGACAACAAAGATGTTTCCATGAGCCATTACCCCTGGTGTTTCCCATGACATCAATAGATTAGGCCATGCTCTCTACAATGTCTGTCTCCCGCCAGCGTAATATGAAGACATGGGACGTCTTATTGAGATCAGTAGAGACGTAAGGAGACTTAATGCTAGTTCATATTGCTTGACCTATGTCCTATCCCTGCAACTACTTGTACTACAAATGGACATGACAAAGCTGGAGCCTAACTCGAAAAGTCAACCCATACTCTATAATACTGTCACTCGTACAAGTTTCCAACCTTACAAATAACCCCTCTCCGCCATTACTGTTATTCCTTAAACCTAGTTTACAATTACAGTTTTATTTTTGTATGACTTGGCTCGACCATTCTATCTACTGAAGAAGGGCTAAGCCGGAAAAGTTTACTGATTTACAAGCAACTATGTGACACTTTTAAGAGCCTTTTTAGCCTCATATTTACTATCTTCAATTCCCAGTATCATGGGCTTCCTTTTTCTTCAACCCTTGAGGATAGTGAAACAGTTGAGTACATTGTCAGTTTACCGCCATTAATCTCTCCGTGGGTCGGTTTGAGCTCGCACGATTGAAAGGCAACTGGTTGGGCAAAGCAGAGTCTATTGTGTGTCTAGCCACGAACCAGTCTGCTAGTCCTCTTACTTCACCGTCCATTTAGTTCCCGGAAATCAAAACTGTAAACGCAAAACACAGTCTTAACAAAAAAACCAACATCGTTTTTTTGTCTGCATGCATGCATGCACATCCTTTTATGCGCTTTGTTGGCGTTGTTGCTATTGTAATAACAAAACGAACAAAACGTTTGCGATTTTACTGAAAGTAACGCTGCTTGCGCAATCAAGAATAACTTTAATTGCTTCTTAGGAGGAAACGAATGGGTCAATTAGTATAGTTTTAGATCTTGCTATGTATGTAAATTCAGATTTCCATCACCTCCTCTGTACCCCTAGATTCCTTATTACTCGTTGATCTGAGAATGCCATAGTATGGCGCGGATTGTAGCCAGATACACACCCTTCCATTCCCCGGTCTGAATTCAAAGCAAGACGGCCTCAAGCCTCAATTTGTAGGTGCGGACGTTAAGCTTATTAATAAATTACTGCACCTGAGACTTTTTTCATTTTTATTCTTTTATCAAAATAAACTTCAAAGAATCGTCACAATCATCGTCATTATTGGCTAGCACATTTTTGCAATTGAGCTTAATTCTACTTTAACACTCTACAGCCCAAATTTAATTTGGAATTAATAAAGTTTTCCAATGCTACAGTAAGTAAAAACTGCAAAATATTGAGTTTTAAAGCTATGATTACCAAACTTTGACAGAATGAAACATCACTAATAGCTGCACTTTACATTGCAGTGTTCTGAACAATGTTTGATGTTGATTGACACCTGTCATCATATGTCAAAACGGATAAGCAAGAACACACAAATATATAGCAAAATTCTTTTCATGGCTGTTCAACGTTGTGTTTTAGGAAAATCATAGATTGTAGTCTTAGAACTTAGCATTTTGTCACGTGACGTGACATGTCATGCAACCCAGCAAAACCGGAAAGTTGACATGCGATACAAAATTACCAGTTTAAAGTACAAAAAATTGATATATACACACTAGAAAAATTTCCTGTGTTCTGATCACCATTTTCCTCGATATCGAGAGTGCCGAGGTTTACTTATTTGTCATCTTCATCTTCAGAGACGACGCTTTAGGGAGCAGATTAGTTCTTCATCAAAATCTTCTTCATCAAGTCCTAAAATGTCAGAATTTACTCTATCGTCAGGGATATCTAAGCTATCGTTCAAATAGTACAATAGGCATCGCGCAGAATGCTATTGTCTTTCGCGACATGCACTTGCAGTGCCCAGTTTTTCATTGCACTGAATAATAATGGCATAGATTAAGCTTTCGGATTTCCGATTGCTCTCGTCAATGAATCGGCGGCTGTCGCTCTGATTTAAATGCGGCCTACGCTTTTCACAAAGTCCTTTTTCAACAAAGTCGTGTTGCATGCAGCGGCATTCTCTCCTTTTTTTTTTGACATGTCACACTTGCAATGGTTTGAGCGCGGAAGCCAAAAGTTTTCCCACAAAAAAATTCTTCTCTCAAAGCGATGTCATATGGCAAGTGCGGTGCGCGAAACACTTGCATCTATTTTATCGTTGCCCTCTATTACTCGACCGGTCAAAATATTTCATTAGACACAGTCTATTACTCGATCTGTACGTTGATCAAGGACTTCAAAGACAACATAGGTCTTTTCTATTCGTACGACGGTGGGGAAAGCAAAAATTAATTACATTTCTGCTTGAACGCTTCTTAAGCCTGAGCGAGCATTGTCTTTCATTGTTTCTGCGAGATAATTATTCAAAATTGGATCCGTTTTAACTCTCGCGGGAATTTCAAAGCAAGCCCGAGCTATTGTCATGCAAGTCTTAGTGAAGGAGCGAAGAGTTGCGGGAGTTGCCTGCACGAAAGGTGGAAAAAATAAAACTTGCATTGGTCGGAATTCAGCAAAAACTCGGCTGGGCAATCTTAAAGTGTCAAACAAATAAAGCCATATGAATACTTATTTCCTCACACAGTGCTTCTCAAAGTTTACTTCTAAAAGAGTCAAGGCCATATAAAGGGAGCGCCGAAATAACTACTTTTGAAGCCAAAAAAAAAGCACTTCCCAGTAAACCAGTGAACCACATGCGTAATAACAGTCACATCACAGGCAGACCACTCTATGTGTTCGTGGTTTAATATAGAGAATCTATGAGAGTTATGAATAAAGCTCTGAAAATTGCACATTTAAATCACATCTCGACCTGAATATCCCAATAAAGTTAAATGAAACCTTAATCGACTCATGTATGGTGTTTTTTTCGCCTTCCTGGGCCGTTTAAAGCGTCTTACAGCGAAATTACTTTTGGCCGGTTACGGTTAGACACAAGAAGGAGACAAGGCTTGCAACTTCGCGGCCGTCAGCCGCGACCTCCTCCACTTCAAATTGGAATTAACGCAAATATACTGAGAATCTCACCTGAATGGCGACAGATCTTGATAGACGAGTTTTTTCTCTATCTCTCCGCCGAATCAGTTTGAGCTTCATCCCTCCAACAGTTTTCGAGAAAATCGATGCTGAAGTCAGAAATACAGCTTTCTCATTATGATCGGTGCCAAACTCAGCGACCAAAGGAATTCAAGGAATGCAGGCCGTTTCAAATCTACCAATCAGCGCTTTGCTTCCCACGGTTTTCCCGCCGGAAGCCAAAAAACCGCGGAATGCCAAGCGCTGATTGGTAGATTTGAAACGGCCTGCATTCCTTGAATTCCTTTGGTCGCTGAGTTTGGCACCGATCATATTGAGAAAGTTGTATTTGTGACTTCAGCATCGATTTTCTCGGAAACTGTTGGAGGGATGAAGCTGAAATTCGGCGAAGAGATAGAGAAAAAACTCATCTATCAAGATGCGTCGCCTTTCAGGTGAGATTCTCAGTATTTTTGCGTTAATTCCAATTTGAAGTGGAGGAGGTCGCGGCTGACGGCCGCGAAGTTGCAAGCCTTGTCTCCTTCTTGTGTCTAACCGTAACCGGCCAAAAGTAATTTCGCTGTAAGACGCTTTAGACGGCCCAGGAAGGCGAAAAAACACCATACATGAGTCGATTAAGGTTTCATTTAAGGTTATTGGGATATTTAGACCGAGATGTGATTTAAATGTGCAATTTTCAGAACTTTATTCATAACTCTCATAGATTCTCTATATTATAAATTACACCACGACCACATTGAGTGGTCTGCCTGTGGTCACATTTTCTTTATTGACTTCTCATCTACCAAAGCCATATGAATACTAAATTGTAAACTGAATAGTTATCCCGCAAAGGAGGAATTTTCGAGCGGTTCTGCCGAGTTTTGATCGTTTTCTTTTATTGTTTTCTGTACATTTCCCTAATTGCCTTTCAGATTTAGCGCCGCAAAGTGCGGAAAAGTCCGGATATGTCGTGGCATTGTGCGCGATGGTCTGCCACAGTGAGCGCCGATTAGCGCTTGTCATGATTAAATGACCTTTCAAATTTC
>JAHPZR010006132.1:5000-12500 GCA_019787425.1 Platygyra sinensis
GAAAGGTTAATTAAGGTATGTTGACCTTTAGTGTTTGTCCCAATGTATTCCACACTTAGACGAAAAGGTCGAACAGGAACTCAGCTGAACTTTCAGCAATCTCATTGAGATTATTCTTGGCCACATCCTCTTATAAATAAATACTGCGGCAAAAGCCACACCACAAAGCCGGCATCAAAACGTCTTTCACTTAAAGCATAGTTAGTAGAGGGGAAAAAATGTGGCTCAGCCCAAATTTTTCATACCTCTGTTGTGTTATTGATGATGAATCTCGTTATAACGGTAAGTAGCTATGGATCCATGTGCTGATAGCCAAGTGGATCTGCATACTACTTTGACAGAGTTATGACAAAATTCATAGTTAATAACAGGACAGACCCATGAAAAACTGACATCGATTTGTTTTGTCAGTAACAAAAGTGCATCGCATTGCATTAATTATAAATACATGTGTCTATGTATTTATTGACAATGAAAATTAGCCAATAGGTACGCAAAAATATTTCTGCAGTTATTGTAAAATTTGTGCTACATCATAGCTGTGTACTAGTTTGAAAGAAATATATACCAGAATCATTAAATTTAACTTTTCAGTATAGACTTCTTTGGGGCCATTATTAATAAGGAACTTGAATTTCAATAATTTTGGCTTAACCAGACAAATGCAAATAATGCAAACCTTACACTTTTATATTCCTTTCAGTGAAAAAAATTCTAATACTATTGTCCCCAGGGAGGGAGGCATCTAAATAATCCAGACAAAATGGAAAAGTTTTTGTGAGTCCACTGCAAATCTGGCTTGTTAAATGACATCCTTCATCACCACCTACAGTTGGACCTCTGGTAGGTGGTGATGAAGATGTCATTGAACAAGCCAGATGCAGTGGACTCACAAAACTTTTCCATTTTGTCTGGATTATTTAGATGCCTCCCTCCTGGGGAATAGTATTTCAGCAACGATTTATGGGACTGTTGCACAAGTGTGCTAAATGATGTGTCTCCTTTATAACAGTGATAAAGATACTGAGAGTGCTCTCCTATTGCTGAACTTGCTAGACATGCTCACCATATATAACATTTATTCTCTACACGTATTAAAATTTGCCCACCTCTGGCACGAAGGTCTGCTACCTGATGTATTTTGCAACACTTTCCAGTATGCTAGCGAAGTGCATAGCAACAATACTAGATATGCAACCCAAAAAAACTTATATAAGCCACATGTAAGGATGAACACTGGCAAGCAAATGATTTCATTTAAAGCTATTGATCTTTGGAAGTCTATCCCACAATACCTTAAAGATTTGAATGTGTACATTTTTCTAAAAAATGTCAAAAATTTCTTACCCTCAGAGCAGTATTCAAAGTAACTTGTCTCTTGAAATTAAGCATTATCTCTCGACTTGTCCACCATACCTCTACTATATTTCACTTTACTACAATTATTTTTAACTATGTTCTATGTTTTCCGCCCTCCTTTTGGTTCCTCGCCTTTATCAAATATAACATCAATAGGTAACATGGGGGCCAACTAGGAAACCAAATGGTTTATTTGGCCACCATGCTCAAACAGTTTTATTTATAACAATAGAAACATCCTCAGCAATTACAAATGTTTGTTATTAAATAAGGTAACCACATCCGAAGAGGAAATAAAAAATTGAATTGTATTACAGTGGACAAATGGCCTCTCTGTGGGATGTGTCACTGCAAATCCCTACTTGGATACTTTTAGGTAAACATATTTTAGTTTTCAATTTTCACCATCAGAAGGTTGATCTTATGTTTATCTGTTTGGTAAGAGCTTCATGAAAATGTTGACCCCTTGAGAATGTCAAGATTTGTCAGGTTTTTCTGTACTATATTGTACACTTGGACTGGAAGTGAGGGTAGGGGTGATTTAGGTGTCCATTATTGAAGTATTTAAGCATTGCAGATTTGTAAGATAAAGGGTTATTTCATCTGTTTGCTTTAATGCAGTCTTGTTGCAACAAGCTACTGTACCTTCCATTCAGAATTACTCAATCTTCAGTGTGGTAGATGGCTGTGAGTTATTTCCTCCATTCTTGTGATGTGTTGTGATTGCCACATGAAATTGCTGAATATTCTCTTTCTTGGGGGGTCGGTAACCGAGTGTCAGTCACTACATTTAAAGTCTAGTCTAAAGGATTCTTAGAATGGCTCAAACTATGTAGTATAAAATCAGAACTGTTAATGTTATTTTGGGAGGGGACCAAAGGAAGGCTTAATTTTGTTGGCTTCCATGCTGGCTATAGTCATTTATGCATATATCTCCTTTAACAAAGTCTACCTTGCAGTTTCCTTTGAAGCATGATGTTTTCCTCTTTCAATTCACTGTTCAGTTCATCTTTTTGTTGTTTTTCCTTCAATTGTATATTTTGTCGAGTTATTTCCGAGTTATGATTTAAATAAATTAATTTAGCTATGATCTGTTTGCAACATTTGCAGCATTTTAAGATGACCACACCTTATATTCTTTACTATTAAATGTTGTAGATATAAAAAAAAGAATTGTCCTATACTTGCTGTTGATTTGTGCTATTATTTGTGGTGTTTCAATCAGGGAAATATGGTTTTCATTACAAGTAAAAATCCAGTCTTAGTTTAGTTCAACTTCTTTTAAAGAACCTACTAAAACACTGAAGTCTTAAAGATGGCTTCTACACCTGGCAGTTTTGTAGTACTAAGCTAGATCAGTGATGATCTCCATTTTCATTTTAACTACACTATTTGTTTTGCACACCATTGAAACACCATATCATCATTTAAAGCCCTGTCTTTGGTAGCCAGAGGAATTTCTTTCATGGTAACAGTCGCCCACACCTTCAATTCTTTTCATCAAGAATTTTTTTTTTCTGCTTTTCTTTGTTGTTCTTCCAATTTTTTTTTGCCATGTTCAAGTTCTTCAATTTTCCTTGGAGTTCACCCCATCAGGGTTTGGACTCATGGAGTTGGTGTCATTGATTGCAACCTTGAGCACTAGTCAAACAAATAAATCTGTGACTGGGGGTGTGTGTGTGGGCGGGAGGTTGTCACAAACCTCCACAAATGGTTTTGTTGCACAAAGTAACATTCCTGGAGAGGGTAGAATTAACAGGTCTATGCGAATGACTTTTTTTTGGTGGAGTGTAGGCTTCGTTATCACAGATTCTCTTATCTTGATCAGCATGTTTAAAGTGTGCCTCACTTGAATGTTCCAGCATTAGGATTTTTGAAACAGTCGAACACTGGAAATAATCGCCTTGGACATGAAACAAGATTCCCACAGCAGTCTTCATCATCACTTAATGGGAAGCAACACTTTAATTTGTTTTGTTGTTGTTTTTTTTTTGTCACAGTGCTTTTTGCAGAGCGTCGCTTGAGTAGAAAACCCACATGCCTGTGTTTGTGATTCTGGCAATAAAGATACATTGAACTTTGCCAAAAATTGTACCTAATCATGCTTATTAAAAGTTGACAAAAAAAAATTTAACCATGCCATTTTTGAGTTATAAGCCCCTAAAGCTTTAATTAAGGGTGTGATTACCAGGTCATACTGTTGCTATGGTAACCTATTGCGTTGCAAAGATGATAGCAACATGTTCACCAATGGTTCAGTAGTTTCTTGTTACCATGATTGTAGCATCAAGTGATAAAAAATGGTAATAGGACTGAGTAGAACGAACACTTCATCAAGCGCAAGGGAAGCTGTAAGTACTATCGTTACACAGAACTTTACAAAAATCATTCGTTTTCACGAAGTAATGGCGGTCGGTCACGTTTCGAAGAGCTCCCGCCCTTATCAATATTTTCTGGCTCTATGTATCGTGTACGTTCTTGGAACTTCTGGTTATTTATCTCAAAGCGTGCTTGACGGTTGGAGTCGTCAAGAGAAGGCCAAAGAGTGCTTTTACTGGGAAAAATCTGTGCTTCGCGGCCCGATATGTAAACAAGGTCCAGGAAGATCATGTGGCAGAGGAAAGTCATTTTTATCGTGCAGAGCGTTACATTCTACAGATGGACGTAGCTGGTTTAATATCCAGCGACTGGTGCTTAGTGGAGACATTCATTTAAACCCGGGGCCAACAAAGTTTCCTTGCAAAGAATGCCGGAAAAGTGTTAGGAAGAACCAAAACGCGGTTCTGTGTTCCGAGTGTGGCTTTTGGATTCACGCAACATGCCTCAATATGTCAAACTCTGCTTTCAAGTACCTTCTGGATCGACCAACAATCGATTGGATTTGCCCCATATGCTCTTTACCGCCATTGAGTGATTCATTTTTTGAAGAGATGGACGGATTTGTTACCGAGGAAGAAAATTATTTAAATCAATCGCTTCTGGAATCTAATGCAAATTACTTCGAAAGCAATTCGTCACCACTGCCCCAGGAGACCGATAATTTAAACAGTGACTGCTTCCATGCACACGACGTCCCTGTTCAGGAAAAGAAGAAGCACGCAAATCAGTTCCTTGAGCTCACTACGATTTTGCGTCGTTATAATAACAACATGAAAATCGCATATCTAAACGTGAACTGCGTGGCTGGCTTTAAATTTTTTGAAATGAAGTCACTGATACTCGAGGGTGCTTTCGATGTTTTTGTATTAGCTGAGACAAAAATAGATGAAGCCTTCCCCAATTCACAGTTCTATATCAAAGGGTACAAGATGTTTCGTAAAGATCGTAATCGCTTTGGAGGAGGTCTCCTTGTTTACATCAGAAGAGGTTTGATCACTCAAAGAATTAATCATCTGGAAGGCAATTATATCGAATCTATCGCTCTGCTGGTGCAGCTTAAAAAGTCATCGAGGAGGACTCTGCTTCTGTGTACGTACAAGCCACCAAATGTAATCAAACATCTGTGGGAACCGGAGGTTAACTCCATGTTGCTTAATGCCTCTCAGCGTTTTGAGAACTTAGTGATTCTTGGTGATCTAAATTGCGATATCTTACGTCCGGACAAGGGGCCCAGGGAGGGAAGAGCTTTAATGGATTTAATGATTGAATATAACTTGACCAACCTGATCAGGGGGCCCACGAGAGTGACTGCAACATCTAGTACTCTCATCGACGTAATCCTGACAAACAGGCCTCGATCTTTTTTAACGTCTGGCACGTTAGATTTGGGCTTAAGTGACCATCACTTGGTCTATGCTGTTAGCAGGTCACACTCCCCTAGGACTTGCCCTATAACCGTTGAAAAACGCACTTTCAAGAATTACGATCCCGAGCGATTTCGCGATGATTTGCATTTGATCCCATTTGATATCGCATACATATTCGAGGACATTGACGACATCTATTGGGCTTGGAGTTACCTGTTATCAAGTTTACTCGATGACCACGCGCCAATTAAACGTAGAACAGCAAAACGAGAGCACGTACCATTTATGACACCTGAGCTACTCGAGGCAATTAGGAAACGGAATAAATTAAAACGCCTTTACAACAAATCTAAGTGCCCGCTAGATTGGGACAGATACAAGATTCAACGAAACGTTGCATCTTCATTGAGACGTAAGGCTGTATCTAACTATTTTCGTACTACTGCCGCAAATGCCAAAGGCAATCCCAAAAAATTTTGGCAAACGGTCAAGCCTTTCATGCACTCAAAGAAAAACATCAGCCGAGATTCCATTCATCTTAAAGAGGGTGATAGTCTTGTTGTTAACAAACTGGAAGTAGCACAAATTTTTAGCGCGCACTTTTCATCCTTCTTGAATGACAATGATAGCGATGGGCGTCACAATGATTTTTTCTGTTTTACCAGTCATCCAAGTATCTCTGCTATACAGACCCACTGCTCTGCGGAAGAAGCTTTCCAGTTTCGCTCTGTATGTCCACCTGAAGTCGAACTTATACTTAAGTCACTTGATCCAAAAAAAGCAACTGGTTATGATAAGATACCGCCAAGAACATTGCGGGATGGCGCTGATGCTCTTGCTTATCCGCTATCTGTTCTTATCAACAAGTTTATTGATTCTGGCTCTGTGCCGGCTGCTTGGAAGCTGGCCGAAATCTGCCCCATCTTCAAAAAGGACGATCCTCATGATAAATCTAACTATCGGCCAGTGTCGATTTTAGTTACTCTGGATAAAGTTTTTGAGAAGTGCATTGCACGCCAACTCTCTGATTATTTTAGTTCTATTTTATCACCGTTTCTGTCTGGGTATAGACGGGGCTACAGCTGTGAGGCGGTACTTCTACGTTTGATTGAGGATTGGAGGAATGCACTTGACAATAAGTGTGTTGTTGGCGCAGTTTCAATGGATCTGAGTAAAGCTTTTGATATGATACCGCACGACCTCCTCCTCGCTAAGCTTGCTGCCTACGGTGTTGCTCCAGTCAGCCTGCCCCTCCTACACAGTTACCTTAGAGATAGGTCCCAGCGTGTCAGGATAGAAGATGTAACATCAGATGTTGCTGTTTTTTCTAAAGGTGTACCTCAGGGATCGGTGTTAGGGCCCCTCCTTTTTAATATTTTTCTTAATGATCTGTTCTATTTTATTAATCGTGCTAATTTGTCCAACTATGCTGATGATAACCAAATTTATTTTAGTGATCGCGATCCTGAGGTGGTAAAGTCTGTAATCAATGGCGATCTCGCTGTTGCGAGTCGTTGGTTTGACGATAATAAGCTAGTGCTCAATCCCGAGAAATGTAAATGTATTATTCTTCCAAAAAACTATCCTTGCGATCTTTCCTTTAGCATTAGTGATGTACAGGTTCCTATCGTAGACCATTTAGAACTTTTAGGCGTAACTATCGATAACTCGCTAAATTTTAGTAAACACATAGGCAAGATTATAAAGAAAGTTGGAAATCAGTTAGACGTTTTGAGCAGGCTAAAGAACACGCTTTCAATCTCTTCGAAGATGTGCCTCTACAACTCGTATGTAATGTCTTATTTTACTTACTGTTCAGCGATCTGGAATAATTGTAATGAGTCTGATAAGCAGAAGCTGGAAAGGCTTAATGTGAGAGCTCTAAGGTGTGTCTACAACAAACGGGTGCCCCTTCATGGTGATGATGACTACGGCTTAACTTTGTCCAATCGTCGCCTACAGGACATTGCCATATTAATTTTTAAAGCTGTAAACGGTATGTTACCGGGATATATTAGTGATTTGTTCGTCGCACGCAATAATGTGAAGTGCCTGAGAGGTACCAACAAGTTAGTCGTCCCACGTAAAAAAACTTCAAACTTTGGCCTAAAATCTACAGCTTTCATTGGTGCCAAAGTGTGGAATTCTTTACCGGATAAATTGCGTTCAACGAAAATCCTTAAGGAATTTAAGAAGGCTGTGAGAGAACTACATTTGTAACGTACAGATTTATATGATTCATTGTAATAATTTTAAGATTTAGGATTGTATATTTATTGATATAGTTAGATTGTTAGTTACTAATTGATCATGTATGTATGCATTTATTTTATTTATTTATTTTTAATTTTACTTTTCTCGGCATATTAGCATGTATTTGCTAGGGGCCTAATCA
>JAHPZR010006132.1:20000-33584 GCA_019787425.1 Platygyra sinensis
TACAACGTGTCTGCTTGGAGATTACGATCTGAGTAGAGTCCGTGCCATTGCATGGGGTGTTGACAACGAAGAAATGGCAATAAAAGCTTTCACTGCATCGACTGGCCTTGTACCTGTCCAGATGGACTAGTAGGCGATGATGCTGTTCTTGAATGCAAATGCCTATATACCCACCGAAATGAGACCATTGCGGAAGCAGTCAAACACAAAGACTTCTATTTGGAGAGCAAAAATGGACATTATGCCCTTAAGACTAGTCATAGTTATTGGGATCAAGTTCAGGGCCAGCTGTTTTTAGCCAGAGAGAGTATTGGTACTTTACGGTATGGACAACTGTGGTCCTTAAGATACAGGGAGATGACTCTTGGAAACCAAACATTGCCATTTTGACTGACTTTTATTTTCATAAACTTTTTCCCAAGATTGTGGAGGGAGAACTTTGAACAAAAACATGATAACAGCTCTCAAGTGCCTTCAAGCAACCATGTAAATAATGAACTCTGTGGAGATTGTCCGTTATATTACAAGTAGCTTATGTCCTAAACAGTATATTCAGACATCCCTACCCTCAAGAGAAATATAATTTCATGTCAAGGTCCTGTTTTGTCATCGTCTTCCAAGCAGAGTCGACCCCCTGGCAAACTGGAGCAATTTCCCCGGGAGTCGGGAAATCTTGCAGCTTAAAGTCCTCTGGGTAAGGTTGTTCTCAGCAGAAAAACCCCCTGATGTCCTTTATAAACTTTTGAATTCCCTACCCCCCTAATCTTTGCTTGTAAAATAATGTCAAGATTATCGCTCCCCCCTCCCCCTCAAGCAAAGAATCCCATCCATCTCTTTGTATTCCACCACATATCTCCCTGGTTGCCCCAGGGGTCTTTTCCATTCCAAGGCCTATAACACGTACATAGCGAAGTTGACTGAATACAAGTATTATTATTCAAAATAATTATACTGTATTACTTATTATTGATTCGTTGACTGAATACAAGTATTATTATTCAATATAATTATACTGTATTACTTAATATTGATTCGTTGACTGAATACAAGTATTATCATTCAATATAATTATACTGTATTACTTAATATTGATATCATCTTTGTCTCCTGACTTTCTTGCACAAGTACCCTCATAGTTGTATTACTCATGCAATCATCGGGAATCTATGCATTTAACTAACCAAATTCAAAATCATTACAGCCATCCCTGATTAAGGGGAACTGTAAATTAACAAGTGCTGCACACAGCTGGCACAGTTTCTCTGCATGGCAACGCAGAAATGAGGGAATAAACCCGAGAATACTGAAGCTCTTCAGTCTGGCATTGGCACGCTCCACATGAATGCGGCACCTTGCAACTGACTTTGTTGCTCTTGCCTCACTCTCTGTAAACTTGCCACAGTTAAGAAATGGGGGAATGTTCACAGAAACTCCTCTTGGCAACAAGTCCTGTATGAGAAATCCTTTATCAGCCAATATCAGGTCACCAGGTACAAAATGCTTTAACAGTCCAGATTCTTGTACAATGGATTTGTCAGACACTGAACCAGGATACAGACCACTCACGTAAGTGATGACTGCGTTTGGAGCGACGCCTATAATCACCTTGAAAAGGTTAATTCGACGATAAGTTGAATAGGTTGCACTTTGCTCCGACATCAGTTTTTGAGTTGCAATTTCCAAATCAGCAGTGCAGTCAATGATACAGGGGCACCCAACGAAACATTTTCACAAAATGTAACAAACAACCCATAAAAATGATAAGTAAACGCTTTTAAGGCCTTTTTAACAATTTTTTTTCTGTTGCTGGGAAAAAAATATCTGTTCCGCACTCCCAGCAGGATGGTAAGAAAAGTTCCACTTCCCAGCTACGTTGGTAGGGAAATTCCCAGCCAGCTGACTGTCTGCCGATTTTTTCCCAGCCAGCAACTGAAAAAGACATTAATTAGTCAAAAATGCATGCTTGTCCCGTATTCGTTTAGTTTTGGCCTTATTTTGCTTCTGCATATGAGAAAATGCCCTAACAATTCTAATAATAATATTTCAAAACTTCTCCAACAAATGGTGGGAGTCATGGTGTTGCTTGGCTGTTAGGCAAAAAGGTTAATGGACAATAAACTAATTTATGAGTTAAACAATTAGACATTTACCTTTCACTGCCAAGCATTTATTAGCTAGGTCGTGTAATTCTGACATACAGTGAACAGCGAGTGAGCAAAAAACAGGTACAATGATCTCGTACCATAAAGATTACATACAATTTTTACTTCACTCTACCCTTTCCAAGTTCATTTCAGTTCCATAGGTATGTCCTCTCCATAATCACCTGCAAAATTAATTAACAGGGAAAAAGAACTTAGAGACAAATAGTATGATTGATTCAATGGCATTTTCAGATGAAGTTATGGCCTCTTCAAATTAAAGTTATTAATAATTTGTAAAAACTAAAGGAACACATATGGCTATTTCTTGAACTCAAACCCTTTGCAACACATGTCATCAGTTTATTACTTTTTGTCAAACAAAAGCTGCTGAGGTAGTAACATCCATTTCTTATCATGGTGCAAAATGTGACCAAGTTAGGCATCAGGTATAGTTATGTAAACAACAACCACAAATGCCTGACTGTTGTAAAGTGCCCCAAATAAATAGACTTCTCATTACCATTAATTAATTACAAACTAAAATTGTTACCATGGCTCTACAAATTGTTGAACATCTTCATCTCAGTGACTTGAATATGCAGACATTCACATTTTAAGGCGAGTGCAAATTTAAGAGTTGTCACATAGAAAAACAAAGAACTCAACCGCGTGGACGAGAGAGGGTCACAAGAATGAACAAGCAATGAATGCTCATGGTCACAAGCCTAACTCAACCTGCTGGAGGAGAGAGGGTCACAAGAATGAACGAGTCATGGATGCTCATCGTCACAAGCCTAACTCAAATTAGTGGAAGAGAGAGGGTCACAAGAAGGAACAAGCAATGGATGCTCATCATCACAAGCCTAACTCAACCTGATGGAAGAGAGAGGGTCACAAGAATGAACAAGCAATGTGTTACGAAAACTTGTGGCGTGACTTGCGTCACTTGGAACATTCGAGTATATGCTAATTTGATCTAGCAGTGTCGGGCATATTTAATTAGCCTTGTCACGGTGACTAAGCAATTTATTTTACTCGTTTAAGTCTGCTGCTGTAAATAGTTTATATTGTAATGATACTTTATTCAGTATAGCCGGAAAGTTCTAGAACGTTCTGCTGTAAAGTTTATAAGTAATTCGGTGTAGTGTTTAGAGGGGTTTTATTTCCCAGGAGTTTTACAGTAGTGTTTACTGAAGTGTGGCGAAGATCGCGTGTAATCGACAGAGGTCGTGTCTGTGAAGTATAACAGAGGTTACGTGGATATTTGGCAAGAGGTCGTGTGTTTAAAGTCAAGTGTAGTTACAAGCCTAGCGTGTGCTAGTTGAGAGGTCCTGTGTTGAAATACTGCGATTGTCTCGAAAAAAGATCCTGTTGTTTTTCCGAAATCCCTGAGTTCTGCTTGGACTACAAACTATACCTACCACTAAAAACATCGAGCTTGCAACACAATGGATTTTCATCGTCACAAGCCTAACTCAACCTATTGGAAGAGAGAGGGTCACGAGAATGAACAAGCAATAGATGCTCATCGTCACAAGCGTAACTCAACCTAGTGGAAGAAAGAGGGTCACAAGAATGAACAAGCAATGGATGCTCATCGTCACAAGCCTAACTCAACCTATTGGAAGAGAGAGGGTCACAAGAATGAACAAGCAATGGATGCTCATCGTCAGAAGCCTAACTCAACCTAGTGGAAGAGAGAGGGTCACAAGAATGAACAAGCAATGAATGCTCATCGTCACAAGCCTAACTCAACCTGATGGAAGAGAGAGGGTCACAAGAATGAAGAAGCAATGGACGCCCATCGTCACAAGCCTAACTCAGCCTAGTGGAAGAGAGAGGGTCACAAGAATGAACAAGCAATGGATGCTCATCGTCACAAGCTTAACTTAACCTAGTGGAAGAGAGAGGGTCACAAGAATGAACAAGCAATGAATGCTCATGGTCACAGGCCTAACTCAACCTAGTGGAAGAGAGAGGGTCACAAGAATGAACAAGCAATGAATGCTCATGGTCACAAGCCTAACTCAACCTGATGGAAGAGAGAGGGTCACAAGAATGAACAAGCAATGGACGCCCATCGTCACAAGCCTAACTCAGCCTAGTGGAAGAGAGAGGGTCACAAGAATGAACAAGCAATGGATGCTCATCGTCACAAGCTTAACTTAACCTAGTGGAAGAGAGAGGATCACAAGAATGAACAAGCAATGAATGATTATGGTCACAAGCCTAAATCAACTTAGTGGAAGAGAGAGGGTCAGAAGAATGAACAAGCAATGGATGCTCATCGACACAAGCCTAACTCAATCTAGTGGAAGAGAGAGGGTCACAAGAATGAACAAGCAATGAATGCTGCTCATCATCACAAGTCTAACTCAACCTAGTGGAAGAGAGAGGGTCAGAAGAATGAACAAGCAATGGATGGTCATCGCCACAAGCCTAACTCAACCTAGTGGAAGAGAGAGGGTCACAACAATGAACAAGCAATGGATGCTCATCGTCACAAGCCTAACTCAGCCTAGTGGAAGAGAGAGGGTCACAAGAATGAACAAGCAATGAATGCTCATCGTCACAAGCCTAACTCAACCTTGTTTGTAAGAAGATAGGATAATTTCTGATAAGTTTTCGATAATCAAAAGGAGTAGTAAAAGATCTGCCAAGTAAAAAAAGTATGTGGTCATAATAATAATACCTGTAATACTGGTATATACAACACACAAAAACACTAATAAACAGAACAAATATTTATTCATACATTTTGAGAACCCAAGCCCACACAAAACAGCTGATGATCAGTTTCATTTCGACCAGTGAACCGTTGTCCATGTTAGTCTGTCCAGACAAATTGATCAGGAGCAATCTCAAGCAAAGACCTATATTCACTCAGAGGGACATACAATCTACACTATAACAGTGCTCATGATGCTAATAATTAAACATAACGTAGAAGAAATGAATGATACATGTAGAACTGTAGTGGATCGGCATAGCTATAAGACAGCAAAAAAAAAAATAAGGTCTGGCCAGACAAACTTCGTGCCCTGCCAAAATTTCACCTGAACAGGCCAATGACTTGTGAGAATTGTGAATTGAAGGAATGCACAACAGTTGATTTCAAATACCATCAGAGTGTATTAAACATCCAGAACATCTTCCAATAGCCTGCGTGGCAGGCCGTAGAAAGGGAGTGAGGAAAGTCAAAATGAGCGCGGGATCGGAGGGAAAAGGAACGGCCTGCAAGGACGCTATTGTTTTCTTTGTTTTTTACGTCCACAAGATGAACGTAAAAATCCTGATTGGTCAGATTTAATGAATTACCTAACTTCATCCTTCTGATTGGTCAGCGACCTGTCATTCGAAACCATTAAGGTCTTCTTACATTTATATTCAACCAGGCGGATAAATCTAGAGATCGTTTCGAACTAATTCATCAAAGGTTAGCCGATGTTAGTAATAACGCCTCTTTTCAGAATTGTTAGCGACCTGATTATTGAAGTCGAGGCCATGAAATCTACTGTCTGATGTTTAACTCAGAAGGTAGTAATTTGTTTGGAAGACATCGAAGGGGCAAATTTGACGTTGTCTGTGCATCGGCGGAAAGTGTCACAGATAAGCGATTTCTACAATCATTGAAGAAGAACACTACTGAGTAGCAGTTTAGTGGCTTGTGAGTCGCGTACAGTTGAAACATGAACAGGCACTGCAGGCCGACTGCGAATCGATGTAAGAAGCAATCACTGTTATCCCAAAGCTCTTCAACTCCGAATATTTCTTTTCTCTCCGACGGTTTGAATATATTTCCACGAGCTTTAGCCACACATTTGCCATGTTACTTTTAGATTTATCTGGCAAACTCTACAAACAGTGTTACAATTGCTTTCTTTTTGGCCCGGCGTCTTCTCGCTTTTCCCAACGTCCGAAGCTAAGGTCTTCAAATTTTAACATTCATTTTTCGTGCAAAACAACAAAAACAAGAAATACGAGAACCCATTGGCGCCTTCAGATGTTGTCACGAAAGAAGTAATGTGATTCTGATTGGATGATTTTGACAGCCATACATTCCACAGTTGAGTGGGTTTTGCATAGTTAATTAGAGGGCTGAATGAAGAAAACAATAGCGTCCTTGCAGGCGTCCCCTACCGCGATCCTCAAGCGTCTGTTCTCGCCCTTCGTGCGCTCTTCTTTCCCCTTTCCCTCCCCTTCGGACGCCTGCCACGCAGGCTAATCTTCCAACAAATTCAGACATTTGCAGTCAGTGTGCCAGTCTTATTTGGAATGAAAACACGAAATTGTCAATGTGCTTAAGGTTGTACATTTTATTTTTTGGCACATGTTTCTTCTCTACAGCCTGGAGTTCTTGAAAAAAATTATCTGAATTAATCAAACTTTTACCGTAAAGTACAGGATAAAGTCTTACCTTTTGTTTGCAGCTCTGGTTGGAGAATCGTTGCCGAGTCTCGAACCGAGAGCAGGGAGCCGGCCGACCGACACCACGACAAATCTGTGAATGAAAATACTGCTGTTAGCTCATTCAATTCTACCCTGCTGTTGAAGTTCGTCACTAGAACCTCAGCATGCAGACAACTAAACAATGGAAAATTAATCTTACATGTAAATGAGGAAGATACAGAATATATTCGTTCAAAATGGCGGTTGATCTTGCATAATCCCGCGTGTATGAATCCAAAAAACCGGTTTTTCCCGCAACGCGATCACTTTAGCCAGCGGCCATCACTTTGTCATCCCCGAGGGACTGGTGGAGGGGTTCATTCTCAGTCGTCATCAGTCTTCAATGTTCCTTCAGCCAGCTCTTTCTGTTCGGCTTGAAATGCTAGAGGAAAAGTATTTCCCAGCCAGGTCGGCTTGAAATGCTTGAAAAAGTCAGTAATTCCCAGCAGAGGCCACTAGCAATTAAAAATTTCCCAGCCAGCTGAATGTGCACTGCGGAAAATTATTTTTGCGGAACACCTCCGCTGGGTGCCCCTGAATGAGAATCCTGCAGGTGCTGTATTGCGAAAAAGAAGAAGGGGAACACAATTTGTTCTTCATTCGAGACGGCATCGTTGTCATTATGTCTTTAAACAACCGGGAATGTGGGACATGTACAAATGTTAAAACTATATTAGAAACAGTTGCCCCACTACATGAAAACAACTGAGCCAGATGCAAATTTGTATAATTTTGCGTCAGTTTCATCAATTTTTTGAACACTTGATCTTCTAGACTAATTGCCTGCACCTTCCATCCAGAATAATAGTTTATATGCCCCTTAAATCTTGCAACATAATTGACAACGATATAAAAGGCCTCTTTTGTGCGTAAGCCTGTTTCCATACGTATAACCTCAGTGCTTAGGTTTGCCACTGAGTAATGTTCTCTTTGATAAACACTCAATTCTTTTTGCTTTGTAAGCTCTCTGGAAGTCATATCTAGTTGAATTTCCACTAATGAAGTATTCCTTGAATCCGTTGACTTGTCCTGCTCATTAGTAGAAACACTGGGGCCAGAGTTCTCTTTTATCTCAACCAACACAGATGTGACAGTAGGAAGCTTAGCATCAGACTTGGTTTTTACTTTCTTCTTAGGAGGAGGCTTTGCCTCAGCACCAGGCAACAGATCAAACAGTTTGTCTTTGTTTCTGTTACTGATAGTTGGCAGATTTCGTTTATCTCCATCCCTAAAGTGACAGCTACAGACGCGTGAATATTTGTTTGGCTGTCTGTCATCCCTCCTGATAGCATAATTCATAAATTCAGAAATTGAACAATACGTGACATTCACTCCACTCAAAAAATCCCTTCCTTGAACCATTTTTGGTCATTTTGACTGTGGCTCTCGGATTAATGGTTGCATTCAGGATGGAAACACTGCACCATGCTGACCTTCGGATTTCGATTTCTTTGCCCAAATTTATCCTCTCCGGGCACTTTTGACTACTTCTTCAGCTCCAAATTAATTTGGTCAAAAGTTCTCCTAAGTTCTATTATCTTTAGAGTATTAAATCCGTGATAATAACCATTTGAAGGATAAATCAACAATGAGAACACGTCACGCTACGGACGCCATATTCCTTTGTTTGGAACTGAAAATTTTGCCATCATGACAACATGACGTAACCACTTGAGGACTCTATTGCTGCCTGTTTTTTGTCATGCCCCCACTGAAATTGTACAGGTGTTCTCTCTGGTGCCAGTGGACAGTGATGTAGAAGTTCTTTTAATGTGTTATCTATATTTGCAGCTTCCCTAAGGTAACATATTTTATAGAAGCTGGAGGCAGTGATCCATCCAACTCTATGTTGAGACCACAATTGAGTTTCCCCTTGGCTCTTGGTCTTTTCATTGATCATGACAGATTGCTCCTGAGTAATGGAAATGGCTTCGAAAAACTGTTACACTAACTGAGGATCAATCGATTCAACAGCACTAATTTGAATGTTGTGTAAGGAGATAAAGTTATCTCTAATATTAGAGATAGATAATATTTCAACAGCCTCCACTTCTTTAACAGATTGAACATTTTCATCACAGGTAATATAAGATTGTAGAGTCCCTTCATCAACAGTTTAAGGTGGGCAACGAGAAAGCACATGAAGTCCAACGGCAGTACTGCAAACCTGCTGCAGGCCTTCTCTGAGCTGTCAATTCAGTGTATTAGGATCAGGTATTATCGACCTTGGTTCAAATTTGTAATCTGCGTACACTTTTTCCTGCTTGCCACATTCACACTTTGCTAGCTTTAAGTCTTCTAGCAAACATGAATTGGTGTTAGGCTTTGCCCGCCTTATCCACTGACACTGACCTGACGTGGAGGATCTTAAATCATTGATGCGTGCAGTATGTTCCAAGTCAAACAAAACAGCTGCGATGTGACGACAAGTTCCATCTAATCTAGAAGCAAAATAAAAATAAAATAAAAAATTAATGAAAGGGTTGACAAGATTACTGTTGGCATGATGTGTGCATAAAAAAAACAATAAATCAAAACAAAATGTAACGTTAAGTGTTTGGTGTTCCTTTCCCCACTCCCGTCTTCCCCCACCCCCACTTTCAAGGAAATTTCATAGAGAAAACTGTACAACCCTCCATTTTCACCGATGAATACTTCTGTCATTTTATTTTGCCAGCCGCTACACTTCAGCTTACATTCTTACAGAAGTGCACAGTATTTAATCAAAAAGTCAGGTGGTTAAGTTAGGCATATACTGAACTTACCCTCCCATACAAAGACAAAATCCATTTTTAACTACACCAGGGTCATCCATGATTAAAAATCCATTGTAAGTCAGTTTATTATCGTCAGTTTTGGATCTGTCCGTTGGTAAGACCTTGAATTTGAATAAAGTGTAACTCATGTCCTTGATACGATGCATCATACAATCTTGAACATGACCATCTGAGAATAACTTGTACCCAAGCAGAGACTTGAATGACTTGAGGTTCTCGGCAGTGTATTCTCCAGAGCCAATTGAGTACGTATATAAATCTGCGAAAGTGAATGGAGGAATCTTGGATATTTTCCGGGCGAGGGATTGTTCCCTTTTCAGTTGACAGTTTACTGGCTATAACATCTGTGGGTTCTTCGTCGTCTTCGTCAAACCTCTGTAATTTCATTTCATGTGCCTTTCCTGCTAGCTCCAGTAGTTCAGCTTTACGTATACTGCGTCCTTGATCAGTCACCTGTATCCCTCTCCTTGTTCAATAATCTTTTAACAGTGGAACAGTCTTCCGATCGAAGTCCATTTTCTTCGCGGTTTGTTTCGATTTCTATTCCCCTAGGCCTCGTTTTCGCGTTCAAATTCACTACCAGTCTCTGGCGGCAAAACATATCCATTTGGAATTGGGCTATTACGGACTGTCATCACTCAGATTATTGCAAGGGGTATGTTTTTTGATAAGAATTCTCAAAAAAAACATTGTATGGAAGTAAATGCAAGGCATGTCGCACTGGCTGCGGGAATAAACCCAATTGACTGTGTTTGTTGGCGGAGTTTGTTTGCGAAGCAAGCAAATTTTTTCCGCGCTGTTTTCTCGAAACAATTTTACACCGGAAGGGGCACTTTAAAGAGTTACAAGTCAAAGGGAATTCGTTCGATTGCTCTCAAATTTGAACAGTAGCTAGTATATACTTTACATCACTTCACTGCACGGGAAAATATACACTCAATAAATTGACCTTGCTCCCAATGTGTGACTTTATAGCTCAGTTGGTAGACCATCGCACCGGTATCGCGGAGGTCACGGGTTCGAATCCCGTTGAAGCCCTGATTTTTTTTTTCAGGCTTCTTCTTTCCAATTGCTTAAATTGGAAAATTTACTGCGATGATCACTCTTCACATTCATCTACAACCGCAGTACAAAGATGAATTATTTCATATATACTACACGTCACTTCACTGCAAGGGAAAATATGAACTCAATAAATTGACCTCGCTCGCAATGTGTGGCTTCATAGCGCAGTTTGTAGAGCATCGCACCGGTATCGCGGAGATCACGGGTTCGAATTCCGTTGAAGCCCTGATGTTTTTCAGGCTTCTTCTTTCCAATTGCTTAAATTGGAAAATTTACTGTGATGATCACTCTTCACATTAATCCACAACCGCAGTACAAATATGAATAATTTCATATATACTTCACATCACTTCACTGCACGGGAAAATATGAACTCAATAAATTGACCTTGTTCCCAATGTCTGGCTTCATAGCTCAGTTGATACAGCATCTCACCGATATCGCGAAGGTCACGGGTTCGAATCCCGTTGAAGCCCTGATTTTTTTTTTAGGCTTCTTCTTTCCAATTGTTAAATTGGAAAATTTACTGCGATGATCACTCTTCACATTCATCTACAACCGCAGTACAAATATAAATTATTTCATATATACTTCACCTCACTTCACTGCACGGGAAAATATGAACTCAATAAATTGACCTCGCTCCCAATGTGTGGCTTCATAGCTCAGTTGGTAGAGAGCATCGTACCGGTATCGCGGAGGTCACGGGTTCGAATCCCGTTGTAGCCCTGATTTTTTTCAGGCTTTTTCTTTCCAATTGCTTAGATTGGAAAATTTACTGCGATGATCACTCTTCACATTCATCTACAACCGCAGTACAATATGAATTATTTCATATATACTTCACATCACTTCACTGCACGGGAAAATATGAACTCAATAAATTGACCTCGCTCCCAATGTGTGGTTTCATAGCTCAGTTGGTAGAGAGCATCGTACCGGTATCGCGGAGGTCACGGTTTCGAATCCCGTTGAAGCCCTGATTTTTTTCCGGCTTGTTCTTTACAATTGCTTAAATTGGAAAATTTACTGCGATGATTACTCTTCACACACATATTTATATGTTATAGATGGAAATTGTTTTTATAACATAGCTAGCAGAGCCACGCAATAAAATTCAGTATACGTAAGCGTGCTCAAAATCTCGACAGTGCTCGCTGATGGCGTCAGCAAATCGCTTCGCCAGAAATTTTTAAACCGCGCAGCCGGAGGCTGGGCGGTTTCTTGCTCTGCCTTCGGTTTATTCAACCGCGCAGCCGTAGGCTGGGCGGTTTCTTCCTCTGCCTTCGGTTTGTTTTTTTTTCTATTTTTTTTTTAGTCTTGTCGGTGACTATATCCAAACCTCCGCGGATGATGTCATTATCAGCCAATTACAGGCCATTTCTCAGTTCTTTTCGTCATATCCCTCCTCAGGAGGGTTTTGTCAAGTTAGCGAATTAACTGTTTAGACAAAAGAATGGCCGCCGACGGGAAAAATGTTTATTTGGTCAAACTTGGGCCAAAATCCTTCGGCGATGGGCGCAGGACATTTGCAAGGATAAAGCATCTAATTTGGTACCAGCTGCTGGCTACTAAGGCTGAAATTATCCAGAGTTAAGCTGTATTTTCGTTTTGTGTGCGAAACAGAAGATTTCGTAATCTGGAATTTTTGTTTCTGTTTACTTTCGAAGGGAATATTCAATGCGCTATAAAGGTATTACTTCTGGCAATGGATCACGCTGACGGTGATAAATGTAAGCTCGTGTTTACTTCGCCAGAAGCAATGGTGGAATTTTCTGAAGAAAAAAGTTAAAACTTAGCCTTAGCGCTTGTAAATTTATATTCGTTTAAAAGATCAAGGTATTTTTTTCCTTAGAGGTAAACAAACCTCTCCGATTACAACACGCTATGCAACGAATATTATCATTGAATCACGCAACTTGTACTGTTCACTTTCGCTGTGGAATCGATCACGCAACTTATGATCTGTTGACCCGTCAATATACTAAAAATCCAGAGCTTTGTAGTGTGCGCTGTGGAGATGAATTTGGCTTCAAATTTTACTGGAACGGAGCGCTTAACCCTGTACTATGATTCTGTGGAGGAATTGGGGCGGCTGGCATCTTTTTTTCGCTTCAAGAAGGAGTGACTTTAAAACCGAGTATGTAGCTTTTACTCTTCTTACGAGAGGAAACTTAGAAAACGATAAATCACTTAAAAGGTTTCAAGCCGCGTTGAAACGCAAGATGACTATAAAAAAGACTACAAGGCATTGAGGTCAGTTACTTTTATTACACTGAAAATTTACTAAAATTTAGGCTAAAATGTCTATTGACGTTTGTCGCGTGTCATTGCTGATGTTATTAAAAAAGCTGTATGTTCACCTCGTTAGACCTCCCAAGTGTGGTCTACTCATTAAGCTTATTTAAGCGATATGGCAGAGGTTGTACAACGTCGGGCGACTAAGCTCATGGTTGGGAATAGGATTTCTTACAAAGAACGTTTGGATAAGACTGGTCTAATGTAGCTATCTTCTAGACGAATCTATTTACTCTTCATTTTTTTTTTCATTCAAATACCTGCATAGTTATTATGGCCTCGATATCCCTAATTATCTGCAGTTTTATAATTCTGAGCATAAACCCGATATTTTGAGGAACACTGAACTAACTTTTAAAACTAACTATGACAGAACAGAATTATTTAGGTCGTCTTTTTTTCCTAGAGTTGTTCGTCTTTGGAAAAATTTACCTATATCTATTCGGAAGAGGGAATCACAAATCAATGTTCAAAAAAGACCTAAGACTATACTGTTTTGCTATTGATAGCAGAGATTTAATGTAATTGTTATTTAATTTCAGTCAGCATTATTTTTGTAACACATAATATTTTACTATATTCGTTTCATAATACTGCCTGTCATTATGGATATTTTATTCATGTTTTTGTTTTACATATATTGTTTCTGGTGGCCTTTATCACCAGGGAAGTTCATTCCTGTTGCTAGGTCTTCCAGCAGCTATTTATTTATATGTTTATATGTACATATGTACTTAAAAGTAAAGTAAAGTACAAACCTTTGTAACATAACACCTTCATTTGCTGAAAGGCGAGAGTCACGTTTCGCGTAATTAAAGTCGGTTGTTATTTAACAGTAGATGACGGCGGTA
>JAHPZR010006133.1:0-7500 GCA_019787425.1 Platygyra sinensis
CCGAATTCTAAAAACTCACTCCGAATTCTGAAAACTCATTCCGAATTCAAAAACCTCACTCCGAATTCTAAAAACTTACTCCGAATTCAAAAAACTCACTCCGAATTCTAAAACTCACCTCCAGATTCTAAAAACTCACTCCGAATTCTAAAAACTTACTCCTAATTCTAAAACTCTCTCCGAATTCAAACCCCACTCCGAATTCTAAAACCTCACTCCGAATTCTAAAAACTCACGCACACTCCGAATCCGAATAAAGTCGCAAGGGGACTGGATCGAGCTATCTGGAAATGCATCTTGGGTAGTTGCCCTCCCGCCATCTTGTTCGACGAAGCACCCCTCGGGGTCCATTTCTTGTAAGCACGTCGCTCCTGCTTGCCTTGACACCTGATAACCCTCACGGCGCAAAGTATGCCACACGTTCCTGTAGCCTGATAAACAGCCAGGCCCATCTAACTCCTCCTGTATTCTAGCTCGGACATCCTGGTTGTTGGAATCAACGTTTACGTCGTCGAAGGCCAAGTGACTAAATCTCTCCTTGAGCGTTCGCAGGCTCATTTCTATTTTTGTGATATTTGAGCAAAAGCACAGAATAACATCATGTTTGTATCCTTCGTTGAAATAATATTTAAGGGCTTGTGTTTCTTCATCAAGTTTTGCACCGCAGGTAGTACAAATTTACTGTAAAGCGTCACTGTTGCGGTACAAACTTCACATTTTAGTGACGGTATCGAGTTTGCCGCCGCCATCTTAAATGTATATAGTATCCCATGGTACATTTCGAAACTCCGGCCAGTACCTGCTGAAGGAGCGGGTAAGCTTTAGAATTCGGAGTGTGGTTTTTAGAATTCGGAGTGAATTTTTAGAATTCGGAGTGAGTTTTTTGAATTCGGAGTGAGTTTTTAGAATTCGGAGTGAGTTTTTTTGATTTTCGGAGTGAGCTTTAGAATTCGGAGTGAGGTTTTTGAATTCGGAGTGAGTTTTCAGAATTCGGAGTGAGTTTTTAGAATTCGGAGTGAGTTTTTAGAATTCGGAGTGAGTTTTTTGAATTCGGAGTGAGGTTTAGAATTGGGAGTGTAGTTTTGGAATTCGGAATGCACTTGTGGGCACCGTAGCCTGCGAACAGGCTCCCAGCGAGTTCGGGAAAAAAAAATTCGTTGAGCGAGTGGGAGTCGGAGCGTCGTGACTCCGCGAGCGAAGCGAGTGGGACGCGGGGGAGCCTGTAGACATTGTTTTCAATGTACCGTTCCGCCCCTTGGTGATTAACCTGTTACATATCTGTCAAGGAGATAATTAAACCTGACAAATTTGATGGGTTTCCCCGCGCTGATGATAACAATTTACCGTAATGATGGTAAATAAAGTAGACAGGCCAAACACGACTCGTACGAGAAAAGGAGAAAACTAGAGCCGTTAGATCGTGCTAGGCGGCAAGTTTTAAGAGGTCTACAATCAGAACTAAGCTGAACAATGGCATCTACAACACGCAACACAGTCGACAGACTTGCGCGTAATGAGTTAAATTTAAATCCTGTGGTACTAGAACAATCAAAGGAGAAATCAACCTATACATCGAGCTCCAGGAACATAAGCTCGATCAGATAGCTGCAAGAAACATTAGAATTTCTTTAGACAAGCCTTTAGCGTTCTCGAAGTAAAGCTACGTCTCCGAAGGAAAACCAGGAGGGCAAATATATGACACCCGTGATAAGAATCTACCTACTGTACTTGCAAACAGTCTAGTAATATTTATAGAATGCGGGTAAGCAACACGTTCACAGTTAATGTCATACATTGTATTTTATCCCTTAAAAGAAAATACTTGGAGACTTAAAAACAAATCTTGCAATAGAAATGAGCCAAAACAATACACCAACACATGGCAAATTATTCAAAGAAGCAACACGCAGATAACAGCGGAAATCATGCAACAACAACAACAACAACATCTTTTATGTAAACACGGTGTGTTTTAAAGCTAATATAGCTTATGGGGCCGTGTAAAAAATGTTAACAAAATGAGATAATTGAAATTAAATGTAGTCAATAAAAGGTGAAATATGTACAATAAAAGATATGAATAGAATCAATAAAAAACGAAATCACTGTCAATTTGGGGACGACCCATTTGCGGTGACTCTTCATTAAAGTTCAGGTTTCTGAGGGCGTGAGACTTTTTTGCCCTTTTGGCATAGCCCCTGGCGCTGACAGCGGATGGCTCTAAAATGACGATGATGCAGACGTATGACTTCTTAAATTTGCCGCCTAGCACGATCTAACGCTCTAGTTTTCTCCTTATAACACCATACGAAATGCCTTTCATAAAGAAGAGTGAAGCGACAAAAAGGTCGAAAGACCGAAAAATAAACGGCAAATCTACAAATGGCACGAACCGTTGGAGTCGTGTTTGGCCTGTCTATTTTATTTACCATCATAGACGCGGCAGCAATTGAAAAATTAGGCTCTTCTCGAAACCAGTCGGTAGAATTCCGAAAACATCGCGCTTCTACCCCACAGTTTCCAGTCATAGCTTCTGCTCACGTTTCAAACCAGAGATATAACGAAAATGTTGCAAAGAATTGCTCAAAGCTGCTTCAAATTCGTCGTCAGTGAACTGCACGCGGAAGCCGTTGTTGACAGTCTCGGCAAGAATTATGCTAATTTACAAGCAGTCGTCAAGATCCGTCAATTATTTATCTGAGAGCTGTCAACAGTCATCGATTCAACCAATCAGATCTTGATACCAGGAGCTGGTATTATGGAACGGCGGCATCAATGGAATGTCTACAGGCTCCCCTGCGGACTCCCTCCTCACCAGACCGCTCCCGGCTCGTCCCGCTCGCCCTAGATTACACTCGGTTATCTCGCCCTAAACCCAACCGAACCGGGAGCCTGTTCGCAGGCTAGGGCCACCGTACCACTTAGTTCTTTTCTCAAGGGTTCTGTAGTAGCTGAATAATATTTTAATGAAGCGAATAAACTAAACAAACAAACCGCGGAGGTCGCCGTAAATTAATTATTCAGAAATTAAGCGTAGCGGTAGTAATTTAAATCGTTTATTTAAAAAAGCGTACAAAGTACTGTTCAATTTTAAACCTTAAATTCCCAATTAAAGGTAACCAAAGGAAAGAAATGGGACAGGAAGTTCAATACCAATAAATTTTCATTCAACATGAGAAGAAAAACCTATCTAAAAGCTAAAAATGTTCAAAGTTTCGCAGACCAGCTTCGCTGCATGGCAGCATGGAAATTATTCATTCTTCACACTAAAGCGAAAGCTTGAGTTTACCGACAACTTTGGCAGTCATTTTATCGGCCGTGGCCTTCCAGTCGTTCCGAAAATAGAGGCTGCTTTAAATCCGCAATCCCGTTATCAAGACTTGATTTCAAAGCACACAGATCGTAATGTTATCCGAAGCTGTTGAAAGAAAAATTCTGCACCAGAAAGGTTCGAGAGGACTCTGCACTGCCTAATATTCCATTCTGAAAGCACTCAAACTTTGATTTGTGTTTTTCCTTTCTATTTTAAGTCCCAAAGAAGTACTTTCTCTGTTTTAGGGATGAGAACAAGACCATGGAAGTTTAATATTTGGCCCACAACGCACCGTGATCACCATTGTTTTTTAACACTGTGATTGGCTGGTCATTTAGGGTGTGTCTAGGGGCGGAAGAGCTTGAACAATGGTATGCTGACAGGCAGGATTTTTTAGCGATCCTCCCCTCGCACGCAACTTGCGCTTCGTGCTCGCCTCGCTTTCGCCTCTGTTCACCAGAAATACACAAAAAGTCACGCCTGTTCTGCAGGCTACTGGAGGATCGGGGACCGCGATTAATAACCAGAGGAGACCTTGAGACCTTCCCCCAGGATTAACCGGAGTAGACATTAAGACGTTAAGACCTTCCCAGGGCCTCTTCCCTGGCTTGAACTTGAACAGGCCAAGGTCTTCCCTCGCCCCGAGGATCTTGGCATAACCGTCGAGTACCTTGAGACGTCGTTCCTAGTTAAAAAGCCTTCAGGTGGACACTATCTCGTGACTGCCTTTGCCGATGCGCGCAAATATACAAAACACATGGCCGCGGGTACTGCCTGCTGGAGCAACCTCTTCTTCCCTCTAAAAGGAAACACGAACTAGGAGTCATTGCGCCCTGCCTGCACGTCCACGGGGGTTCTTGGACTTCTCGCTGAAGGCATAGTTAGAGGAACGCAGTTCATGTTTGGCGAGTATAAATTGAGAATCGGAGAATGGCAACTGTTCGTGGGTGAACTGGTTCCGCCGAGTCCACAACTCGCGAGACGATAAGTCGGAAAACCGGAGACGGGAGTTAAGACGTGCAGTGGCGATAGGGAGGCCAACTTCACTAACTGCAGGACGTCCTCCGGGTTCTTGACGAATGAGCTCTTCTTCAAGTTCACGTACAGCCTTCTCGGCGACGGGATTCTTGTTCTTATTCTTAACGCGACCGACCTCCTGACGTTTTCTCTGAGAGCCCGCTTAATACGGACACCCGGATAATACTGTCATGCAAAAAGGGGGCTTTTGTAGCGCAGAGACACGATGGTGTTCGTAACCTACTGACCTCATTTGTCAGTAAGGTTTGCAAGGATGTCGAAGTTGAACCACGCCTTCAACCCCTCGACAACGAACGATTCAACTTTAGGAGGGCTGTCACCTAATCAGAGGCAAGATTGGATATAAAGGCAAGGGGTTTCTGGTCACGAGGAGTTGCGGCATTTTTTGATGTCAGAGTTACGCATGTTTATTCCAAGTGCAACCAGAGCAAGAAAACTTCCACCATCTTCAAAGAGCAAGAAAATGAGAAGAAGCGGAAGTATCAGCAGCGCGTGTTAGATGTTGAGATGGGGTCTTTTACGCCTCTGGTATTTGGAACAAATGGAGGCATGGGCACTGAGAGTCACCGTTTCCACATGTACATATTTAGTTGGATTTGTCAGTTATTCGTTGGAATTTGAGGTCCATTAAAGGAGAAAACAAAAAATCTATCACAAGGGCGTCGAGAGCGAGTTGTTTTTCTGCTCGGGATAAGAAGAGGCGAGTTTCGCCGGCTAGGGCTAAGGGAGTCACACCGTCGGCCTACAATGCCTGTTGGAAAGACTGTTTAATGGGCGCACCGATAGAACGGGCCATGGATGATTTAATCATACTAGTCTATGCGCCTATGTCTAGGGTGAGTCGTAGTGGATGATGCTTATGGAAAGCCTTGAAGTGGGGCGACTGCTTAGTATTGATGCGACTTGAGACTGTACGTGCAGAAGCGCATGAAGTGTGGTCGTCTTCGTCAATGAAAGGTGAGGGTGAATACTCGGTTTAGTCAGGATGCTCATCGTCAAGGGCAGAAGTTAGGCGAGAACGAGAAGGGTATGTGCGGTCCTCCGGAGGTAAATACGACCAAGCGCTTAGGAAGGGCTGGTCATTGCGCCCTGTCTGTTTATATAATGGACAAGACTTTGATCACTTGTTGGAAGCCCATGGCTGTGGAGACAAGTTGGAGGAACCTTGTAGCGGTGGTACGTAGGACTTTGGAGTCAGTGGTAGAGCGAATCTCTTCGAGGAGGGAGTCTAAAGCATGTGAAATTTCCGGTTTCAAAGAGGGCAGTGTCCTTGACCTTAACTCAACCTCGTTCCCAGGGCCATTTTTTCCAGTGAAAAGGCCCTGGGAACGAGGTTGGACCTTAACTCTGTGCCGTAACGCTGCTTTACGACCGAGGCGAGGGAGATCGGAGTGTATGAGAGTCAACTCTCGCCTTGCGGACACCCCGCTTCTTACGGATGACCGGAATTTTTAAAGACAAAATCCAGATCCCTGGCAAAAGTTATAGAGGTTTGATTGGAAAAGACTCCATGGGCGTATCCACTGTAACGAGAAGTGATTGTACTTGCCAAAAATACTCTCATCTTCTTATCGCAGCAATGTTGTATGTTTCGTTCTTCGCCTTTTGCGCTATTCATATACAAAGTTTTACTGGAAAAGTACCTAGCAAGTCAATACTACAGCCCCAAGGGTTACTGAAAAGGCTTTGGCGCCATCCAAAAATTAGCAGAAGCTGCAAAAGTCTCTGAAGATGTCGCACAACAGTGGCTCTTCAAGCAGGCTCGACCAAAATGTGACGTACCGACACCCAACACCGTCCACCAAGCTGACCTCTTTTTTCTCCCGCACGACATGCTGTCCCGCGGCCGCAAAGTTTACACTGACGACGAATTTGAAGCAGCTTTGAGCAATTCTTTGCAACATTTCCGTTATATCTCTGGTTTGAAACGTGAGCAGAAGCTATGACTGGAAACTGTGGGGTAGAAGCGCGATGTTTTCGGAATTCTACCGACTGGTTTCGAGAAGAGCCTAATTTTTCAATTGCTGCCGCGTCTATGATGGTAAATAAAATAGACAGGCCAAACACGACTCCAACGGTTCGTGCCATTTGTAGATTTGCCGTTTATTTTTCGGTCTTTCGACCTTTTTGTCGCTTCACTCTTCTTTATGAAAGGCATTTCGTATGGTGTTACAAGGAGAAAACTAGAGCCGTTAGATCGTGCTAGGCGGCAAATCTAAGAAGTCATAGGTCTGCATGATTTCCGCTGTTCTCTGCGTGTTGCTTCTTTGTATAATTTGCCATGTGTTGGTGTATTGTTTTGGCTCATTTCTATTGCAAGATTTGTTTTTAAGTCTCCAAGTATTTTCTTTTAAGGGATAAAATACAATGTATGACATTTACTGTGAACGTGTTGCTTACCCGCATTCTATAAATATTGTGACGCCGGGCCCGGCTATGATTAGAACTGTTTGCAAGTACAGTGGGTGGATTCTTATCGCGGGTGTCATATATTTGCCCTCCTGGTTTTCCTTCGGAGACGTAGCTTTACTTCGAGAACGCTAAAGGCTTGTCTAAAGAAATTCTAATGTTTCTTGCAGCTATCTGATCGAGCTTATGTTCCTGGAGCTCGATGTATAGGTTGATTTCTCCTTTGATTGTTCTAGTACCACAGGATTTAAATTTAACTCATTACGCGCAAGTCTGTCGACTGTGTTGTGTGTTGTATATGCCATTGTTCGGCTTAGTTCTGATTGTAGACCTCTTAAAACTTGCCGCCTAGCACGATCTAACGGCTCTAGTTTTCTCCTTTTCTCGTACGAGTCGTGTTTGGCCTGTCTACTTTATTTACCATCATTACGGTAAATTGTCATAAAAAGCCGATTCATCAGCGCGGGGAAACCCATCAAATTTGTCAGGTTTAATTATCTCCTTGACAGATATGTAACAGGCTAATCACAAAGGGGCGGAACGGTACATTGAAAACAATGTCTACAGGCTCCCCCGCGTCCCACTCGCTTCGCTCGCGGAGTCACGACTCCCACTCGCTCAACAAATTTTTTTTTCCGAACTCGCTGGGAGCCTGTTCGCAGGCTACGGTGGCCCACAAGTGCATTCCGAATTCCAAACTACACTCCCAATTCTAAACCTCACTCCGAATTCAAAAAACT
>JAHPZR010006133.1:15000-35000 GCA_019787425.1 Platygyra sinensis
GCTACTTGTCGAGTTCGCTACGTTCGAGTTCGCTACATGTTCGCTACCGCATAACCCAGTTCGCTACTTATCATAACCGAGTTCGCTACCTGTACCTGGTTGCAAAATTAAAGATTTGCGACAACCTACCGCTGGATGTTGTATGTTTGTTGGAAACAACATCAAGAATAAAGCTTACTGGTGATAACCAAGACTCTAATCGTCAATTTAGCAGAACCCAAATCTGTTCTTTAACATGTTGTTGTGGGAATTTTTTGTCGGGTTAACGTAGTATGCAAACATAACGACCAATCGTAGAAATACAACTTCTAGAACGTCGATATGTCATTTGTATTTTTGATGTTGATGTTAGTAAAGTTACACTCAGGTAGAAGTAGTGAAGTTTATAGAGTGTAAGTATGCCTGTTGTTGCCATTTGTATTTTTTTTGATGCTAATAAAGTTAAACTTAGGTAGCGAACTCGGTTATGATAAGTAGCGAACTGGGTTATGCGGTAGCGAACATGTAGCGAACTCGAACGTAGCGAACTCGACAAGTAGCGAAACCGGCTGTTACCCTTATATCGCAGAAGCGTCCATTTTCCTACCACTGTACCACTGCATGTAACTTTGACAAATACAGTATCATAATTACATTTTGGTGGGAAATATCACCAAAATCTTTGCCACCCGGAAATAGTAAAGAATCGTCGCAAAATATTAGATGGTTTCTTAAAACACATTTCACTGCAAAACGTTCTTAACAATCAAAAATAATCAAGTTTTTCTTTTTGGCAGGCGGGTTGTGGATGTGTGGCCTGGATACTGGGGGAATTTTCCTGTTTGAATTGAAGTATGTTATGGTTTTTTAGAAATACAGGTTTCAATTGATTAATTAATTAATTAATTAATTTTTCACGCGTTCCGGGTTTTAGTAATTTTGTGTTCCGGCGTTCCGGCGTTCCGGAGTTCCAGCATTCAGGCGTTCCACTTTTAGTACAAACTATACTACGGACACTACAGAACAGGGGGTATCACCAGGCGAAACGCGCGGAATCTGGGATTGACATCCAAGATGGCGGATAAGAGAGACGATGATTATCGAATCCTTGAAACGGTTCATTTTGCTGCCTTAAAGCATAAGGATCAGCGACGGAAAGACCCCGAGAAAACACCGTACATCAATCATCCAATCGGGGTAGCTTATATCCTGTGGAAAGAGGGTGGCGTTCAAGACACTGATGTGCTTCAGGTAATCGGTAATTAAATGCACCGGTAATCGAATGAAAGTCTGGTTTATTAATAAATTGTCGCGCTTAGACATAAGCGTGGGTTTGTTGTGATTGAAATCAGTAAGCTAAACAGCGATGAAAATACACGTCTCTCGTTAAACGAGCTCTCAATACGAACTTTCGTAATTTGCGATACACGAAAACTCTAGACAATGACAAGTTACTGTTAACCTTTTGACTGCATGCCGAATTTTCACCCCCAAAATGCCGTTTTTGTTTTATTTTGTACCAAACAGATAGATTTGCCTAAGATAAGATACAAAAATCTCCAATATTACAGTTTGGGGGGTGGTGCACGATATACCAAGTGAATAGCAAGTCTCGAGTTACGTCACAAAGAACACAACAATGATTCCTATCCCTTACACAATAACACAATTGACTTCACAAAAAAGAACGAGACAATAGTGCATATATTGACTTGGTATATCGAGCATCACCCCAGTTTGGGGCATGTGCATAAGCCGAAATTTGGACTTTTTTTGCTGTTGGACCCAAGCGCCTAATTAAACATTAAACTTAGGGCGCCTTGGGGACGAGTTTCATAAAAATGACAGCAATCGTTGAGTTTAAAGCGCTAGATCCTTTTACACGTAAATAGTTAATTTTTCTTTATAATTGGTACAAATACAAAATTTGGGATGGACGATAGGGTAGGCCACAGGTTAGGCCATGGCCCGGGCCATGGCCTAGGCCAGGCTTTGTATGCGCCCCTTTTACTCTCAGTACCTTTTGCAATTCATTTGCTTTCTGGCTGCCATAAAAAGTTGGGTGTTAATTAATTATGGGCGTAGCCTGGAAATGGGACTTTGATCAATTACAGGTGCATGTATAGTGGCCCGTTTCAGCACCATTTTTGCACCAAAATTTTGAACGTGTTTTTTTAATCTGCTACATCAGAATGCAGTTGATATCCAGAAATGACCATTGCGTGGACAGAGCCAATTCCTAGCTCTACCATATGGTTATCAAGAATATCAGGTGACATTGAAAATGATGACGTCACTTGTAAAGCTCGACACTTGAGGCAGTCAAGGGGTTAACTCTAAAAATGAGACATGCAAGATGGAGCTCCATTCCCCTTTTTTTGGTGAGGCATTAAGTGTAACTTCTTTTAAGCCTTACCACTGTTTTTGTTGTTTCGCGACTTTTGAAAACAAAACACAGGCAGAAATGTTTCCAAAATTTCCGTCAATCGTACATGTTATCGAGATACCGGATCGAAACCTACCAATCACAGCACGCTAGCATGATATAAAGAAGGTTTGAAGGTCACACTAGTGGCTGTGATTGGTGTATTTCAATCCGATCTGTCGATAACACGCAAGACTGACGGAAATTTTGGAAACGTTTCCGCGGGTGCTTTGTTTTCAAAAGTCGCGTATCAACGAAAACGGTGGTAATCAAAAAGTTTTTCATGGATATGAGTATTTTTTGTTGTTTCTCTTGCTTTGGGAGGTTGTCACATGATGTCAGTAAAATTCAAATAATAAAACTAATGATCCTTCTGAGATTTTGCTTTCATTATGTATAAGAGTAGCTCAAATCTAGTATTGATCCAAATTTTGGCTCAGAATGGGTTCTTGGTTTTGTGATAGACTAGGCTTGAATTTCTAATATCTTTTTTGTGACATGGCATTTACATGATGGCTGAGAGAGCTGTCTATTGGTTAAAAAAGAGACTTATTTTGAGCAATTTGGCTATCTGAACAGTTCATGTATTAGAAAAAAGTATTATTTTAATGTTCTTGAATTCCTCAAGAGATAAATTCACGCTTTTGTAGGAAAACTCAATGATAGATGTTCCTGCTGGTTTCCGGCCACTATGTTGGAGCCCATCCGGATGGGCTGCCAGTATGGCTATTTCTTCGCATATCTTTGCATATCTTGCTGAAGAAAAATTGCTGTGACCTGAATCATGGTGAGGGGCTTTGCATATTGACCTTCTTTCTTTTCCCAGATTCTGGACTTAATCTATTGAATGCTTTTGATTTGTATTCCAATCTATTTTGAATGCCGACACTGAAAACCAGCAGTAATAATTGATTGGCACCATAATTTCATTTGTATTAGCTTTATCTTGGTACCATTGGTGATCTGCTTTAATATAAAAATAAAAATTAAAGTTATGTAATAACCACTTTGGCAAAAAGAAAATAAATGGTGCCCCTCGTGTCAAACCGACAGTTGCTGGGAAAAGTCATTTAATTAAAGGACGAGGCTATTTTGTAATGCAGTAACGATGTGAGCCGCCCAGTAGGAAAATGTCAGGTGTTTCTGCGACTAAGAACAAAAAATTGAACAACCAAGAAACCAACTGTGTACAGTATGAATAAAACAGCAAATATCCGTGAAAACTAAATATAAAGCTGAGTAGTCACAAAAAATGAAGAACTTAAATATCTGGGTTGTTAAAGGTAAGCCTCACACAGACAAACAACATTAAACAGGTTTATTAAATTACTGACACGTGAAAGAAATGACCAAAGAGTGAGAATTGTGACCAGTAATAATGGACAAACCACCACTTGATATATAAGTGGTTATAATAATAATAATAATAATAATAATAATAATAATAATAATAATAATAATAATAATAATAATAATAATTTATATAGCACTAACTCCACTAATTGACCAAAGCGCTTTACGATTCATAATATTAAAATAATTAAAAAGATCCCACCAGTAATAAAATATGAATAAATTAAAAAAAAAAAAAAAAACCTATTTACAGTCTTATTTATGCAATGCTTTTGAGTGCAATAAGGTAAAGGTGAATATTATGAGCCATGTGGCCCATCAGGGACTAGGAGTTTTCCTACTCCTCCCTGAATGGGTTGCTAGTCCATTGCAGGGTGACCTGTAGCATTACATTCACTGGTACCCATTTATACACCTGGGTGGAGAGAGGCACCCTGAGAGTAGTGCCTTCTTGTCCAAGAACAAAACACAATTTTCCTGGCCAGGGCTCAAACTCAGACTGCTCAATCCAGAAGTGAACATACCAACTGTTAGGCCACACTGCCTCCACCATGGAATATCCCATAAGTCACTTGAATTTTCTTGGTATGCACACACGATTTTAGGCCAGTGTGTATACAGCAAAAACATACATTCAAGTGGAAAGTAAATTAATCAATATTATTTTGTTTCATACATGTACATGCAACTGAAGGCAGCTATTCTTCATGATACTGTTGAAGACACAAATACCACTTTTGATGAACTGGAATCTAGATATGGGAAAGAAGTGAGAGACATTGTGAGTGAAGTAACTGATGACAAAAGGCTGCCAAAATTGGAACGGAAAAGACTTCAGATTCTTCATGCAAAAACTTGCAGGTTGGTAAGGATGTGCGTTGTCAAATAAACTCTACTACTTGACTTTTCATGACTTCCTGGTTGTTATTAGCTGGCTGCATTTACCACAGAAGGATTATAAGCTCCCCATCCATCCCCCTTCCTTACCTGGAAGGCCAGATAAACTAGCAGTCTGATTCATTACCAGGACCCAGGAGCATAGCTTTCATCTTCATGACAGTACAAGGGAGGCAGCATGGCCAAGTGGTTTAGGGCACCGGTGTAGTAATCCAGAGGTCCTGGGTTCAAGGCCTCCACTCTGTCACTAGTGGGATTTGTTTGGTACTCCTGAGTTCAAAACCTTGGTCACGCTTTGTAAATAGCGAACTGGTCTGTCTCCTACCAGGTGGAATTTTTAACTATGTTATGTTTACTTGAAATATTTGTTTCCTTTGTTTCAGTGGCATGCCTGTAACTATAGTGTAGCTAATGCCTAGTGCTAAGCTACATGTAAGTGCATGTCCACGAAAAAAAAAGATTTACATTTTTTTTACATTTTACACAAACCTAACAACAGACAAAAAGGTAGGAAATACTATTAATAGACCAATTTCAATTGATAAAAATTCAGCCTAAAACAAGGCTCTGGGAATAAACCCCGCCAACTTACCTAACCCCTCTGTAGTTATTCTCCAGATCCTCATTCTGAGGTCTTTTGTGTTAGGCTGAGTTTTAATAGATTAAGTTCATATATCAAGATATAATTATCAAAAAGTGTCAAAATTGCCTATTAACACAGACGTTTCGGGTGTATACCCTTCTTCAGTGTGAAAAATAACTGTTGCACGAGTTTTCAGTCCATTTATTTGAGTTTCAATATATCAAATTGGTCTATTCATTGCTTATTATATTTTGCTTCCTTTTATTTTTATTTCAGTCACAAAGCCAAGCTTGTAAAACTTGGGGATAAACTTTACAACCTGAGAGATCTTAATCGTGCTACACCAGAAGGGTGGACAGAAGAGAGAGTTGTGGAATACTTCCATTGGGCTCACAAAGTTGTGGAAGGATTAAAAGGAACAATGAAACTTTAGAAAAAGAACTACATAAATTATTTGTACAGCGTGGCATTGTTGAGAAGTAGGACTCTGACCTTTCTTCCAAGTCATATAATATTGTCTTTTGCCAGTTAGGAGGTCTGTATAATGAAGAACTGCTACCAACTATGGAGTTCAATCCCCGCCAAAAATCAACTTTGGCACACAACATCGAACTTTAAGATTTAACGTCAAACTTTAGAACTCAACATCCAACTTAAGCACGCAACATCCAACCTTGTAATTTCCATTTTTTTCCAGTCGTTATTGAAATCGATGTTTATGAAATGAACTTTCAATTATAAAGCACGATGTCGAATATTGACGTTCATTTTTTTTTCATGTTTGAAGTATGAACATTTCAACGCGATGTCAAAACGCGACAACGAATATTCAAGTTTATTTCGATTTTTAAAAATCAACACGGTAATAAAATGGTTGAAATCTTTTCACTTGACGCTGTGGTGAAATGTTGACATTGCGATGAAATGTTGACTCCGTTGCAAAATGTTGACTTCGTTTTGTGAACGGCGTGCTATCCCCGCCAAAAAGTATCAAATGTCTCAAGGTTGCGTAACATCCTAAAGGACTGGATCCAGTCGACCTTTGTGGCTATTTCTTTCCCGCCTTTTACGCCAGGAAGCATCAAATGTCAGAGGTGGTTGAAAGTTTGCGGCATTCGTCAAACGATAACAGCTTTTTTGCCAAAACACAGAGAAAATCGTCACTGATACCGGTGTAAAATTGAAAGGACATAATTTATAATCTTGCTGCTCCAACTGAATCGGCATGAACAGTGAATTAAATGCTGTGAAAGATGCTCTGCGTCGAGTGGCTGACCGACTGGATGAGATGAGTCGCACATCTGGAGCAGGTCGAGCGGGTCAAGGTAAGCTTAAATATTGCAGTTAGTATTCCCATTCAAAAAGAGCCGCTGATTTTTTTTTTTCTCCGCTTACCAATTTCCTCTTGTAGCCCTTACATGGAATCATTTGGCCTTTTCTAGATACAATGTAAAGAGGCTTTTAGGGTTATTTGTATAGAAGGTTTCACGGTCGCGGACGTCATCTTGGTAGTAGGGCAAACGCAGCAAAATTTAAAGTGAATGTATGGATGGATGAATGTGTTGATTTTTAAAAATCGAAATAAACTTGAATATTCGTTGTCGCGTTTTGACATCGCGTTGAAATGTTCATACTTCAAACATGAAAAAAAAAAATGAACGTCAATATTCGACATCGTGCTTTATAATTGAAAGTTCATTTCATAAACATCGATTTCAATAACGACTGGAAAAAATGGAAATTACAAGGTTGGATGTTGCGTGCTTAAGTTGGATGTTGAGTTCTAAAGTTTGACGTTAAATCTTAAAGTTCGAAGGTTGTGTGCCAAAGTTGATTTTTGGCGGGGATTGAACTCCATACCAACCAGGTCATTTCAAGCCCAAGGTCACAGCTTTTTAACGATGATTAATACAGACCCACCTTAGGGCCTGATTACATGGCGAATTTCAGCCCGGGCTGAAATTTCAACCCGGCAAACCGGGCTGAAATTTTGTTGCGATTACATGACGAACTTCAGCCCGGGCTGAAATATTAGCTTCGGCACCAAATATAAAATTGCGCGCGAAGAGTCTCAGGAGAATCAAAATGGCACCGAGAACACAAACCGTGAAAATAGGAGCATTGCTTCTCTCGCAGTTTGGCCTATTGGCGGCGCTCAATTTTCAGCTTTTTGGGATGGTAACAGCCTACAAGATGATGGAACTGAAGCGAAACCTGTCTTTGGCTGCATATCTCTCAGCTAGAAAGACGTATTTGCAAAGAAAGAAAAGATATCTTCAAGCTCGTCGAATTCATGGCTTTCCTGACGGCCTCGTACTGTTTAACCTTATCTGCATTGAAGTCGATGTTCTCACACTCTATGTGAGCTTTGAAATTAGAGAGACAATGAATAAGATTCACTATTTTATTGCCTTAATTCCACTGAAATCGCTTCTGCTTCCTAGCGGCAGCCATATTGCTTCCTGCTTTTCAGCCCGGGCTGAAATTCCGTTTCGATTACATGAGACTTTTTCAGATTTTCTAGCCCGTTTACCCGGGCTGAAAATCCTAGCCCGGTTTGAGCAAACCGGGCTAGGATTTTCAGCCCGGGCTGAATTGCGCCCCGGGCTGAATCCTTCTCCATGTAATCGACAATTTGATTTTAAGAGGATTTGTTTCAGAAGCCGGGCTGAAGTTTCAGCCCGGTTAACCGGGCTGAAATTCGCCATGTAATCGGCCCTATAGTCACTAAAATAACTTAATATTTAGTTTTCCCTCTCTCTCTCCTCCTCAAATCACTTTACATGTATATGCTGTACTGTATTTACTCCCAACCATAAATGCTGCCCTCGAATAAGTGCTGCCTTCCAATAAATACCACATTTTAGAGCACCAATATTAATAATGCCTCCCTTGAATAAACACTGCATCACAATGTGGCATTTATTCGAATAATAAACTCGGAAAGGAAATGCTTTAATAATCAAGTTTGAACAAGCCCTAAAAAAATCTAGGCCTTTAACGCGTAAGTATCTGAACGATGCAAACATTCAAAACAGTCGATTCATCTCTCACAGAATGACTTCTTGATACTCCTAACCTTAGTTTGATGACAAATTAAATATTTGCTTTCATTGATAAGGGCTCTCAGTTGAAAGTGAGTATACTTCAGTGCTCTTTCAATGCCTTACCCATGCTATTCTCGTTTGTCACCTTTCATGTGATCAAAACTAAAAATCATAACTATTCAATAAATAAAGTCAAGAGTGACTCTGGGATATAATAAATGATTCCTATATAAACAACCTTGCCAAGAATCAGGTTTCTGCTGTTTTTCATTCAAGCATTATTCAAAGAAGTGTGTCAGCAAAATTTATAGAACTTTGTATAGAGACCCCATGTTTGTTCCAGAATATTGTTGATTATAAAGGTTCTACATCACTCCACAAGTAAGTAAGTAAAGTAAGTAAGTAACTTTATTTCATCTCGGGTTAATGAGGCTGATTAGGCCCCTAGCAAATACATGCTAATATGCTGAGAAAAGTAAAATAAAAAAAAAAAATATAATGGTAGTAATGATCCTCTACACTTATATGATCTCTCCATTTCACCAGCTTTACTCTAGTTTATCATGACTATTTATTCCTTTGAAGATCCTTTCTCACTGATGATCAAATCCCATAACCTTGTCCAAGAATGAGGAAAAAAGTTCAGGTTTCCCAGGAGGAAAAGGTTTCAGCTCTGATAAATCTCTTTCTTTTAATGTTTCCTCAAGCGTGCTGTGGATAAAAAGGCAGTGAGATTATCACATGCTGAACTCTGACTGATTGTTAAAATGGAGTCTAGTGTTGAGCAAGTCCAAATTGGTTCTGTCTCATGTACCGGTTCACAAGAGCTGATACAAAAGACCAAACAATACACAGAGCTATTCAATGACTCCTAAACAAAGAAAGAACGGGGCGATTGCAGAATACCTAGAGGCGTTAATTACAGGAATGGCTCTGATCCAGGAAGACTGGGAATAGTATCATTCCTTGTTCTTTCATCCACTGCAGTTTACTATTTCACCTCCGGTTAGCCTAGAAAGCGCTTCGGTTAGCCTACTCGGTTAGCTCTTATGAAATAATAAGGGTAACGCTTTATAGTTTTAAATTTTCGGGTTTCAGCAGCCGGCGCTCACTGGTAGTGTAGTGGTTTAGTGGAGCTAGTGGACGGGGTTCGACTCCCGCACCCTGCTTTTTAATAATCATTTTTCCTCCCCAGAGCCCACGATCCTTCTGGCCTGTGGTTGGGATCGAGAGCTCTGGTTTGGTCCAAAACCGCGAAGTCCGCGATTCACGGACTTCCCCGTCAATCTCAGCAAATCTGATTGGTTGAGAATGCGAAACGAATACTCTGCACATGCTCAGAAAATCAGGTCACCGCCAAAGCTCGCGATCCCAACCACAGGCCAAAAGGAATCGTGGGGCTCTGGGGACGAGAATGTTTAATAATTTCCTTTTTTCAGACTTAGAAAAAAAATTACAAGTGCTCGCAGAGCCATTCCTGCAATTAACCGCCATGTCAGAATACCTGGCCCCAGCCATTTTACATTGTCGGTGTGCTTTGAAAGAACGAGATATATAACAATAGTTTGCTATTCTTATTCAATGAGATGCACATGACTGGGCTGGGTATTCTGCAGTTTAGCTGAAAGAACACCTGAATGGTCATTCCCGTTGTGAACCCCGTACACAGACAGAACCCCAAATTTGTTAACGTGGTGAAGATGGATACATGGTATAATCACGCTAATTTGTTCACACCTGCAAGTTGCATAACACAAAGTGGGCCATCCTCAGCCAGCTGACTTGCTAATTCGATCTGATGATTGCCCATTAAAAAAGCTCATTGATTACAACAATTAATGGTCGGCCAGCTTGTAAGGTCTCTATATACACTACCAGCCCCTAAGGAAAACGTCCCAATCAAATTATATTTTTCAAATCAGCAAAATAAGAAAGTGACAAATATACCATTAATTCGTTACCATAAGATTAGTTGTCAATCATACCAGCGTGACTGATCACAAGCGAGGCTCTTTTGGATATCCCTTTCTATTGAGTCTTTATACCTGTAGTATTTCATAGAGAATCCTTTCCTATCTATGATCTCTGGTTCGTAAACACCTCTTCCAATTTGTAAAATAATGGAGTGATAGCCTAACCTCTCAAAAACCTGTGGAGAACATGAAACACAATTACTCATTTGTAACGGGAAAAAAAGAGAATAACTGCTTACTTCTACCAACGCTTTGCTCGAAATTGTTTCAATCAAGCGATCAAAACTTGTCGTTCCAACAGTGACGAAAACAATCTTCTCGTCCGCCATGTTGGTTTCTCGAGTTGTCATTACTGCAATTCAGCGGAAGCTCGCGTAAGCCTCGTTTTGAGGATGAAAAATCACGCTCGTGTCTTTTGATTTGTTTTCAAGGCAATGCAGGCAAAAACCTCGGTGGAAGTTAAAGGAGACATATCGCTTTCTTCTTGCGTATATACGAGCTGTTACTGGTACGTTAGATCTGTAATACCTTGTTGATACACGTGTTGCCATTTAGTGTTGAAAAGAGGAAAACTTAATTAAGGTGTTAGTATTACTGCAATCACTTGTTTACTTGTGTACATGTAGTTAATCCCAGGCTAATCCAGGTCATGACTTTCTTCGAAAATTGTAATTTTGTGCAATATAGGAACGTAAAGTTTTATTTGTATCATTAGTGTCATTTTAGTAGCATTGCCAATCTGCCTTAATATGGGGTCTTTGACTATTTGGCATTTCATCTGTTGGCTTCTGTTTTTGTATGCCACTTTAAGCTTAAATAAGTTATGTAGTAAGTCTTAAATAGATGTTGTAGCCTCTACGCTCTACTATCATAGGTGTATGACATAAATGCATCTATTAGATGGAACATTGTTTACGAAACAAAGCCATTCCGTTGCTCCGATCTAAATGGTATCTCCGTGGGGTTTCCCCATTTGTGTCTGGTCAGTCTCTTTGTCATTGTGATGCTCTTTATGCCATAGAGATTTAAGGCTTATGTATAAATAGCTCACACGGAGTTCTAAGGACATTAAGCGTTCTTAATGACGTTTTATTGTGTTATGAAAGTGAAATTTCAATATCACCAATTTATCAAAATGTAGTTTCGTTGAGACTCCGGTTTACACTAGAGGAAATTATTCGGGATTCATGAATCCAGAACATTTTAGTATAGGATTGATTTTTTCCATTTACATACGAGTGGACAACTCCAGGGATTTTGAATCTGGAATTTAAAGTGGGAACTTTAAAAAGTTTTTGAATCCAGAGACTACCATATTCTTCAGAAAATAACTAATAATAATAATGAGTCTTTATTTCATCAAAAGATGAAAACTGCATATCTTATGTTACAGAAATAGGAAGATAAAAACTATGATAAAACTGTCTTGTAAATGGTTTTTTTCTAGAATCCAGATAGTTTTCCATCAGCGATCTTGTTAGTTTGCTAGTAGAACCAAGCTGATCAAGTAATGTTCACATTGATGACTAAATTGATGGAAGTTGCTGGTCGCCTCATTCTGTTACAGGCAATCACTTTTATAACTGTACTGCCATATTCTTCAGAAAACAAAATAAATAAATAATATTAGTATATACACACTCAGTGATCTTGGTGTTTTAGGCAATCTGATTGGTTCGCTATCTCTGGCTAATGAGCATTATTCACCCCCTACGGAGTGAATAATGCGTAAGCCAAACAAAAATAGAGTATACTTTTGAATTAAAGTGCATATGAAGTGAAAAATAATTTCTGTTTATTTGAAAGTCCTTCCAAAATACAGAAGAATGGCGGTTTTCTTTTTGAAATATCTTTTTTCGTTTCAGAGATATTAACGTTTTTCTATTATGCAAATTAGATCAGTGATGACGTCATATTGTGTGCAGCTAAAAATTGTAAAATACTGAATAAACAATATCTCTAGAAATATTAAGGCAGTGTTCTTGAAACTTGGCACCATAATGGTCCATCAGAAAAGAAACAAAATGATACCCTTAGTGCTGTTGCCATAGCAACTGTTTCGACTCCAGTCTCTTTTTGTCGAAAAACGAATCCTCCATTTTCAGCCTCTTAAGTGAGAGAAGGGGTCCTACATGGAACATACATAGTTCCCATGTTGTCGTAACTCCCAACGATAGATTGTGTAGGATGGATCTTGTTTTCAGACAAAAACTGGGATTTTCAGTTTTTATTAAAACAACACCAGTGGCAAAACTGTTGTCATGGCAACGGTTCTAAGGGTGTCATTTTGTTTCTTTTTTGATGCACACTTATGGTGCCAAGTGTCAAGAACACTGGTTTAATATTTCTAGAGATATTGTTTATTCAGTATTTTACAATTTTTAGCTGCACACAATATGACGTCATCACTGATCTAATTTGCATAATAGAAAAATGTTAATATCTCTGAAACGAAAAAAGATAATTCAAAAAGAAAAACACCATTCTTCTGTATATTGGAAGGACTTTCAAAGAAGCAGAAATTATTTTTCACTTCATATGCACTTTAAGCATACTTTTGATTCACACTGATTTGAACGGTGTTTAAGGACCATTATTCTAGACTGTCACGAGGTTTTTTCGAAGATTAACTATAGATTTTCCATGTTCAAAGATTCTGTAAATAGTTTCGCGAATTCGCGCATGCTTTGTACAGCTTGCACGTTTTCCGAGCATGAATTGAGAGGCCAATTAAATTGATTTTTAATGGTTTCCTTCTGAAATGTTGTTGAGATCACTTCCTGTCTATATACTAAAACAATTATTCTTCTCAATCTTGGTGAATAGTGGCAGAATAATTGTTAAATAATGAGTCTTTATTTCATCAAAAGATAAAACTACATATCTTATGTTACAAAAATAGGAAGATAAAAACTATGATAAAAAAAAATATCCACATAATTATTGTAAATATTAAAAAGTATGTCATTACAATAAATGGAGCTTAAAAATTAACCTATTTACAAAAGTGTTCATAAAATGTTCTGTATTAATTTTCTGGCGTGCGCAGCCTTTTTTCCTCAGATTGTGTACACAAGTCTTCTGGACAGGAATGATATCTTTCAGTGGGTGGCAATCCGTTGATATTAATATTTCTTTAAAATGTTTCGGGCTTGTTTATTTAAAGTGCATATGACATGAAAAATAATTTCTGCTTATTTGAAAGGCCTTTCAAAATACAGAAGAATGGCGTTTTCCTTTTTGAGATATCTTTTTTTGTTTCGGAGATATAGACGTTTTTCTATTGTGCAAATTAGATCAGTGATGACGTCATACTGTTTGCAACTGAAAAGTGGTAAAATGCTGACTAAACGATGTATCTGGAAATATTGAAGCAGTGTTCTTGAAACTTGGCACCGCAACTGTGTATCACTAAAGAAACAAAATGACACCCTTAACGCCGCTACCATGACAACAGCTTTGCCACTGGTGCTGTCTTAATAAAAACTGAAATTCCCAGTTTTTGTCGTAAACCCAGAACCATCTACCCCATACATGTACAATTAAGACAATATGGGAACTATGCCTGTTCCGAGTACGACCCTTTTTCTCACTTTAGAGGTCACAAATGGGGAAAATTGTTTTTTGGACAGAAAGAGACTGGAGCGAAGGAGTTGATATGGCAACGACACTAAGAGTGTCATTTTGTTTCTTTTGTGATGGACATTTATGGTGCCAAGTTTCAAGAACAGTGCTTTAATATTTCTAGAGATATTGTTTATTCAATCTTTTACCATTCTTAGTTGCAAACAACTGAGTATGACGTCATAATAGAAAAACCTCAATATCTGTAAAACGAAAAAAGATATTTCAAACAGAAAAACGACATTCTTCTGTATTTTGAAAGTCCTTTCAATAAAGCTGAAATTATTTTTCATGTCATATGCACTTTAAAAGGTTCCTGATAGAAACTCAAAAATTATTGACACAAACAATGTTGACATCATATGGTCTACTCTTTATTGGAGAAGACAACAATGGCTGATCAAGAACCTTAATAGTTCTAGATAAAACCAGGGGCAACTTGATGAACAATAATGGCATGGCATTGAGTGGAAAGAAAACTGTAGGTTGTCTCAAGCTACCCAAGCCTTTTTTGACAGCATTTTGTTTCTTGTTGTCGAGGTAACAAACAGCTGGTTAACCATTCCATCATGGATGCTCCCTGAGTTGTTGTCGTGTGTAGATGGTTACAAATCCGGTTACAGTGTAAATGCTTATGAATCCGGGTAATTGTTGAATCCAGAAACACTTATGAATCCGGAAAAATCTCTAGTGTAAACCTAGTCGCAGATAAAGAAGAGGTGGTGGACTCTCCAGAGGCATAAGGCATGTCAATTTTTGGACAGTGCAGGGCATTGGGATAACGTTGGGTTTTATATGATGGAAATACATCCAACCACTAAGGACTTAAGAAAAAAAAGAACAAGTAATTGCAAAGCATTTCCTGATATTACATTATTACATTTATAAATCCTTATTGCTAATCCATGACCGTACCTACAATATTGTGGTACCAGTGATTTGGTTTATTTACTCTTCTTGTTTTTTTGCAGTGAGGAAAATGTTTGGAAATTATGTGAACAGATAAGGGATGAAAAAGAGCAAAATTTAGATGAATATTATGCAGTGTTTATATCTAATGAAAAAAGACAGGTAATTATTTTTTAATCAGTAGGCTTATATATGTACATGTGTGTTTTTGTTGATACCATGTGCTTCTTAATGGGACAGTCTGCCACAGCTGGCTCAGCTTTGTTTCTAAGTTGGTTTTTATGAGGGTGACTGCTTAATATGGGTAACCTGGACAACAAAACACTAAAAGCTGGTTGCGATCACTTGATAGAGGTAGCCACAACCACTTGATAGAAGTGACCGTGACCATGTGATAGACGTAGCCTTGTCCACTTGATAGAGGTGGCTGTGGCTGCGTGACAGAGATAGCCGTGGCCACTTGATAGAAGTGGCCGTGGCCATGTGATAGACGTAGCCTTGTCCACTTGATAGAGGTGGCTGTGGCTGCGTGACAGAGATAGCCGTGGCCACTTGATAGAAGTGGCCGTGGCCATGTGATAGACGTAGCCTTGTCCACTTGATAGAGGTGGCTGTGGCTGCGTGACAGAGATAGCCGTGGCCACTTGATAGAGGTGGCCGTGGCCATGTGATAGACGTAGCCTTGTCCACTTGATAGAGGTGGCTGCGGCTGCGTGACAGAGATAGCCGTGGCCACTTGATAGAAGTGGCCGTGGCCATGTGATAGACGTAGCCTTGGCCACTTGATAGAGGTGGCCGTGGCCATGTGATAGACGTAGCCTTGTCCACTTGATAGAGGTGGCTGCGGCTGCGTGACAGAGATAGCCTTGGCCACTTGATAGAGGTGGCCGTGGCCATGTGATAGACGTAGCCTTGGCCACTTGATAGAGGTGGCTGCGGCTGCGTGACAGAGATAGCCTTGGCCACTTGATAGAGGTGGCCGTGGCCATGTGATAGACATAGCCTTGGCCACTTGATAGAGGTGGCTGCGGCTGCGTGACAGAGATAGCCGTGGCCACTTGATAGAGGTGGCTGCGACCACTTGATAGATCCTATGCAAAAATGGCTGCCTTTATATTATTTTTTTGTTCGTGTTTAAATTAGTCTCACTAACCTCGTTTTTGAGACAAAAATTGTAAAGAATTTGTTATCCCGAACGAGGTTAGTGAAGCTATTTTGAATACGAACAAAAGAATAATTTAATTAATTGCATAGGGTCTATAGAGGTGGCCACAGCCACTTGATAGAGGTGGCCGTGATCACTTGATAGAGGTACATACATATACATACATACATAAACTTTATTTTGTCTCGAATTTAAGAGTAGCTTTTATAGCTAATTTCTCCGAGAGAAAACTAACAAATAGCAAAATGTGACAAAAAATAGACAATAACATTATAAAATACAATTCTGTGAAATATTTACAATTAAAAGCTAAAATGAAATACATCTATTTACTGAATATTTTGAAACGCAATATTAAAATTGACCACTTGATAGAGGTGGCCACAGCCACTTGATAGAGGTGGCCATGACCACTTGATAGAGGTGGCCGCGGTCACTTGATAGAGGTGGCTGTGACCACTTGATAGAGGTGGGCGTGACCACTTGATAGAGGTGGCTGTGACCACTTGATAGAGGTGGCCGCGGTCACTTGATAGAGGTGGCTGTGACCACTTGATAGAGGTGGCCACAGCCACTTGATAGAGGTGGCTGTGACCACTTGATAGAGGTGGCCACAGCCACTTGATAGAGGTGGCCATGACCACTTGATAGAGGTGGCCGCGGTCACTTGATAGAGGTGGCTGTGACCACTTGATAGAGGTGGGCGTGACCACTTGATAGAGGTGGCCATGACCACTTGATAGAGGTGGCCGCGGTCACTTGATAGAGGTGGCTGTGACCACTTGATAGAGGTGGCCACAGCCACTTGATAGAGGTGGCCGCGGCCACTTGATAGAGGTGGCCGCGGTCACTTGATAGAGGTGGCTGTGACCACTTGATAGAGGTGGCCACAGCCACTTGATAGAGGTGGCCACAGCCACTTGATAGAGGTGGCCATGACCACTTGATAGAGGTGGCCGCGGTCACTTGATAGAGGTGGCTGTGACCACTTGATAGAGGTGGCCACAGCCACTTGATAGAGGTGGCTGTGACCACTTGATAGAGGTGGCCGCGGTCACTTGATAGAGGTGGCTGTGACCACTTGATAGAGGTGGGCGTGACCACTTGATAGAGGTGGCCATGACCACTTGATAGAGGTGGCCGCGGTCACTTGATAGAGGTGGCTGTGACCACTTGATAGAGGTGGCCACAGCCACTTGATAGAGGTGGCCATGACCACTTGATAGAGGTGGCCGCGGTCACTTGATAGAGGTGGCTGTGACCACTTGATAGAGGTGGGCGTGACCACTTGATAGAGGTGGCCACAGCCACTTGATAGAGGTGGCCACAGTCCACTTGATAGAGGTAGCCACAGCCACTTGATAGAGGTGGCCACAGTCACTTGATAGAGGTGGCCGTGATCACTTATAAGAGGTGGCCACAACCACTTAATGGAGGTGGCCGTGGCCACTTGATGGAGGTGGCTGCGGCCACTTGGTAGAGATGGCTGTAGCTACTTGATAGAGATGGACGTGGCTACCTGATGGAGGTGGCCACAGCCACTTGATAGAGGTTGCCTCGGCCACTTGATAGAGGTGGCCTGGCTACTTGATAGAGGTGGCCACAGCCACTTGATAGAGGTGGCTGCGGCCACTCGATAAAGATGGCCATGGCTACTTGATAGAGATAGCTGTGGCTACTTGATGGAGGTGGGCGCAGCCACTTGATAGAGGTGGCCATGGCCACTTGATAGAGATGACCATGGCTACACAATAGAGGTTGCTGCAGCCACTTGATAGAGGTGGCCAGGGACACTTGATAGAGGCAGTCGTGGCCACTTGATAGAGGTGGCCGTAACCACTTGATAGAGGTGGCTGCCACCATTTGATAGAGCTGACCTAGGTGTTGATAGAGGTGGTCAGTTGATAGGGGTTCCATTTACTGTACTCACTGGCTCACTGACAACAAAATCAGAACTTTGCAAACTAGCTGCTTAAAAGTGCTGTTTGTGTAATAGGTGGCCACTTATTAGAGGTTGATATGATATATATTTTTTGATCTGGTCTCAAAAGGAAGCACCTGATGATAAGATGAATTTATTTGCCCTGATGAAATGTTGCCGCCATGCACCAATGGACAAATAAGTTTTTTCATCAACAAGGCAAAAACATCGCAGACACTTTCACTGTTGCTTTTTGAGAACTACTTGAAAATGTTGAAATTTCAAAATTTGTATAATTTATTTTCTGTACAAGTGTATTTCAATGTAAATTTTTTGTGGATGATGATGATGATACTTTATTTATGTGTCAACTGAAGGTCTACTAGCGAAGTCACTAGGTGCTTATTGGCGACAGTACAAAAATGAAAATTTAAATATAATTATATAATAAGGATTACCTTAAAAATATACTAGTTGGAACAACTAACAGTAATTCAAGCTATCATAAAACATATCAGAAAAATGCTGTTTACTATTTTCAAATATCTCTTTTTGTTCCATAGATATTCAAGTTTTTAGAATATGCAAATTAGCGAAGTGATGACTTCATACACTCAACCAGATTTTGTTCAAATTATGATGAAAAGAGATATCTCAGCCAGTTTGTATCAGAAATGTTTGATTCTTGGCAATAAGATTCTACTAAATGTGCTCCACAATATGAGCTTAACGTTTCTGTTACCATGGCAACATACTGGGTTCCAGACTTCCCCCATATTAAAGGTTTTCTGGCCACCTTCAGCATTCTGTTTTGATATTTGCCAACTGCACTTCATATGCATTATCCAGCAAGCATATTAATACATGTACAGCTCAAGTTTGTGGCCTTGTTTGACATTTTTCAAGCTGAAAATCACTAACATATTAAAATCAAGTGGGTGGGGACTGGAAAAGAGTGAGTTTCCATGGGAACAGAATTTTTATAGCTGTAGAACTATTAGCCTGCCAAGTTTTAATGTTCTGCACTGCAATTTGGCCAAGACAGCTCTATTTATATACTCAATATAATATTGGATGGAGTGTATGACATCATCAGTCATCTCATTTGCATATTGTACCCAATTTTCAAACTTAAATATCTCTGGAACTACTGCCGATATTTGCAAACAGTAAACGGTGTTTTTATTCTTTCATGGAATTCTATGTGATACACTCAAAAAATCGAGGGGTAAGCAGTGTTTCAGCCAGAAAATTTTGCTAGAGGGTCAAGGTGGCCCATTAAGACTTGTTTTAGGGGCCAAATTTTTAGGAAAGAGGCCAATAGATAATAATAGGTAAAAAATAGTCGGCAAATGCAAATGTCTGGGCGCCAGATACTAGTAACAAAGGTCCGTTATGATTGAAGGCCCCTTGCATGTCAAAAGAACAATACAAAGGCATACACTGTACATGACGTAGTCAATGACCAATGCTTTGCAATGCATTATAGGGCGATTTCAAACACGGTCAGCTATTTGGAAGTTTTTTGATGTGAGAGAGTCAATACAACAAAGCAAAAGATAGATTGACTTCTTTTCTTATGTTGAGTGTTTTAGAAATGAAGGTCTTTCAATTTAGTTTTCTAGAAGAACATAAGGTGTGCATAAATAACCGTTATCGATCGTCAACGTAGAGAAATGAAGTCGCGATTATGGCGACTAAACCCGAATAATTTTTGGTTGCCAAGAAAGAAATGTTACAGTTAGTTGCATTGTAAATTGTTAGTTCATTGGCGACCATATCGGTCGCAACTTTTAGCCTTGGGATGGCTATTTACGCCTGGGTTTAAGCCTGCATGTAGCCTTGTAAAAGTAAAAGGCTAAATTGGCCCTTTATCCATTTTCCTGGGGGCCTTTCTCTGAATGCAATGCAGGATTCCCGCAATGGCGCGGCCTGGCGAAAACACTGGGCAAGATTTTGATCATTGTACCACTTTAAGATTTAAGACTAAACCTTGGTAAATTACAGGTTCCTTTATGGATGCAAAAGTCAGCTAAGGATTCCTTAGCCCCAGTTGTGTGGGTAAGTTATCTTTTTTACAATTTCAAGTTGTGTATTTTTAACCTAAGGAAGGTGCCTACTTAG